>JAUZST010010612.1:0-12331 GCA_034779995.1 Parotocinclus haroldoi | reverse complement strand
CCGAATCTAACAGCCAGGAGAAAAAAAAGGCAAAATCACAAGGATGCTGTGAGCAGGAACGCGACACTTTGCAGAAAGTGTATGCAAGTTGTTTGTTTTTATGATTCATTTAGGAAAAAGATCGCTGTGTAAACCGGAGATAATTGTTTAACCTGGCATGATTTAAAGTAATTGTAAACAGGGATTAGATACCGTAACATGTATATCTACCTGCCATTATTTATTTAATCGATTTACGTTCAGGTGTAATTTGCATGCTCTTTACGAAACATACCCTCTGTACATCTTGGCTTCAATGTTCACTGTGACCGATTGCTTTTGTTTTCTGTTTTACTGCCACACTGTCATTGATTACTCTTTGTCTCCAAAACCTCTGTGCTCTCTTCCCTGTACCTTGCAATTGTTTTCGACTGTAAAAACTGAAACACTAACAATAAAGCTGACGCTTAAGAAATCCAGTCGGTTTTCTGCCTCGTTATTGTCGGTGTCTGGCTTCTCCTTATTCCCCCCAATCCTCACGAGTAATCTGAAGCAGTGTGAGACATCCATAGGGCTGCAACAAGCCTGAATCGAGCTGAAACCGTAAACAGGCTGGGTGAACGCAGCACGGCCCTGAATGCGTAATGCAGCTCGAGCAGCCTGCTCCGGTTTAGGCCGGTCTTCTCCTGCTCGCTCTGCTTTTGATTGACAGCTCGGGCTAACGCTGGCTTCTTCCGTAAAACCAAAACGTCTGGTTTAGCGCGAGTGTAAAACAGAGCATTAAAGCACTTGAGGCTATTTTCTGACTAAACGTGGTCAACATATTTTCCTTAAATGTATGGAAGCAGCACTTTATGAATGTCTCCTGTATGAATGAACCCCAACACCACACACATCAATCCACAATATGGATCAAGTTGTGCTCATAAAGGATTTTTTTTACACGGCTTTATGACTAGTATGTTCATAAATAAAGGCATCTTTTGTATCCTAATAAGCAAACATCATGTACTACCTCAGGTAGGGTATACATGTATTTGGAAATTTGTCCTTTTCTGTTTCAGATGACGACAACTCGGAGGAAGGTCTCACCACAATCCATTCAGGACGACACGAGTATGCATTTAGCTTTGAGCTTCCACAGACGTGAGTTCCTTAACCCGAAACCCTGAATCATACTGAAGTTTCCATACATTAAATCCCCCGTTTGTTCACGGCACCCCTCTGTTCGGTACGTGCAGACCTCTGGCTACCTCGTTCGAAGGGAAGCATGGCAGCGTGCGCTACTGGGTGAAAGCAGAGCTCCACAGACCGTGGCTCCTGCCAATGAAGACCAAGAAAGAGTTCACAGTTTTCGAACACATTGACATCAACACTCCCCTCCTGCTGGTAAGTGGTGTCTGGTGTTTTTTTGGGTTTTTTTTGGTGCTAATCTGTATTCTCCACATTCAGTCAGTGGGGTTCCTCCAGTGACGTTTGACCAATTCTGACTTATTTAGACATGCGTGACCCATTTGTTTCTTTCATGCCACATCTTCTGACCCTTCACTTCAGATCTGGGCCACTTCCATATCTGTTCCCGTCGAACATGTAGGGCTGTTCGACCTCAGTCTGAACAGTCAGGTCGGAATATAAGCTTTGTAGGACTTCCTGGAGCTTATTTCTTTGGGGAAGTTTGATATAGGAGGTCATTAGAACATAATGACCTGCTTACAAATTATGGGCGAACTGAAGGCTTGGTGATGCCAAACAGGAAACCAGAGTGCCTTTGCTAACCCTTTCATTAACAGTCGGTACAACCTCAACCCCTACCAAATCCCAGAAATTCGCTTTCACTAGTCATTAATGCAAACAACTTTAGCATGTTGTTCGTAGGTGTGCCAAGTTGGTCAGTTCACGAGCGTGATCAGAAGAGTCTCCTTCTGCTTGATTGAAAACTAGTGAATATGTGACTGTCTGAAGGAAATGTTGCTTTAATAGGGGATATCCCATTCCGTTCATGATTTGAGAAAGTCTTTCTCACACTGGTTTGTTCTTGTTTTCTAGTCTCCCCAGGCAGGGACGAAAGACAAGACCCTATGCTGCTGGTTCTGCACCTCAGGTCCGATTTCCCTAAGTGCCAAAATTGAAAGGAAAGGTTACACCCCAGGTAAATCACAAGTTCTGACTGTGATTACAGCGTTCGAGCAGCCCTTGTTTATTCATGTCGACATGGATGCATCGGCTCAGTCCCGTGTTGCGTCTTGCAGGAGAATCGATTCAGATCTTCGCAGAGATCGAGAATTGCTCCTCGCGGGTGGTCGTGCCAAAGGCTGCCATCTACCAAACACAGACATTTTACGCCAAAGGAAAGATGAAGGAGATCAAGCAGCTGGTGGCTAACATCCGTGGCGAGTCTCTGTCGTCTGGCAAGACGGAGACCTGGAACGGGAAGATGCTGAAGATCCCCCCTGTGTCGCCATCCATCCTGGACTGTAGCATCATTCGGGTGGAGTATTCACTCATGGTATGTTTGTTTTTGGACCATTGCCAGTAATCGTTTCACGAACTCAGCGGTTGTACAGTAATACGCTAAGCTAGGGGTTGAGTTATTTACAGTCGTACACTGATAAGAGGATGAGCCCAAAATATCGGCTGAAATTCAGGCTAATGCGTGTTAATGACCTCTTAACCCCGTGAAACACTTGGACTTGGGCATCTCATGCTTGCGTAATAGCAGGGTAACTGAAACCTGACCTTCCAATTATGGTAGGACCGTATTTCAACTCATCCCTGCCTAGCTGTGCACGAACTATGGGCCATGTTAGTATCCAGAAATCGAAAGTTACTCACATTTGCTCCACTGCTTTTGTGTTGCAGGTCTATGTGGACATTCCAGGTGCTATGAACCTGTCCCTCAACCTGCCCCTGGTCATTGGCACCATCCCTCTGCATCCATTCGGCAGTCGCACGTCCTCCGTGAGCAGCCAGTGCAGCATGACCATGAGCTGGCTTGGCCTTCCAGAGAGACCTGAAGGTGAGAGCTAGTGTTCCACACTCCAAGCTGTTTACTCGCTAGGCCTTTGCTTGTGTAATGACATTCTTTGGATGCTCTGTCGTTACCATTCTTGTGAAATCATATCAAGAGATTTGCCACGCTAAACCACTCTCTCAATTAACACTGCCAAACGAGGAGGTGGGCAGTTAGCGACTAGAAATAACACGCGGTGTTCTGATGGGCTGTTTGCAGCTCCCCCGGCGTATGCGGAGGTGGTCACGGAGGAACAAAGACAGAGCTGCTTTGAGGTGTCCTCGCGCCGTGAGGACTTTGACAGTCCACTGTTTGCCTACATCCAGGAATTCCGCTTCCAGCCTCCCCCTCCATATTCAGAGGTAAATTTCAATAACTTGCGATGAATACTGACGGCGTTATTGAACTAAAAGATAAGGTGTTATAAGGATAATAAGGTGCTGGGATTCGATAGTAGAACAGCCAGTGTAAACACCTTTTTTAAACAGCCACACTCCCTGTCTAATACAGGTCATGTAAACCTCGACAGATACACAACTAAACCTGTAATAGCCCCATATCCTTGGGAGAATGATGAGATGACGAGAAAACGAAATGTTCGCAAAATGTGAAAAGGAAGTACCCCGAAGAGTACGCTGACTGTTCTTTGGCGGGTTTGGTTTTCGTAGTTGCTTTATGACAAACTGCCCATGAGTGTACACCTTTTGAAGCCTCTTTACATCCCCTGTACATTATTGCGACTGAGTACATTTAAGCCCAGAAGCAGTGCTGAATCAAACAATAACAACAAAGGAAAGATCACTGATGTTGTGACGGTTTATACGTGTGAAAGTGGCACGTCTGCTTACAGACCCCTGCCTGCCCCTCAGCAGTCAAACACTCATTTTTTTTTTGTCCCAGATCTGGTCCTTTCCTGTGCTTTGATCACCATTTGATTTCTTGCACCAGATCCTCCTCCGCCTCCCAGGCGCCAGGCCGTCCAGTCTATCATGCTATTTGTCACTGGCAGCTCACGGCTTGAATGCCATTCAGAGTGCCTCAGTTAGTGGAGCACTGGTTCTTCTTAGAGTGCTGGGCTTCTTTCGTTCACGGACCACATTTGGTCTGGTGCAAAGCCAGGAAAAGAACGGATTGCCTGATAGCACAAAAAAAAGGGTTTGGTATCTGACGGATATGGGGTTTCCTAGATCTACCAGGAACCACTCAGGGACAAGGGTGGGGTCAGAGATGTAATGTTGGTCTGGCCTGCGCTGAACTGTTTCAAGACTGACTCCTTGTTGCTTCGTCTCTCTAGATCGATCCGAATCCAGATCGAACCACCCAGATGGAGGAACGCCGACCCGACACGTGTCCCTCACGATGAGACGCTCCTAGCACCAGCCCAGAGCGGTCGGGCCCTTCAAACTTTCGCGTTTTCCTTTTTTTCTCCCATCGACGCGAGCATCTTCGTGCCGCTGACGCCGCCGAGAGGAGACAAACGGGGCAGGAGGAAGGACGGCGAGGTGCCGAAAGTAGCTGGCGCGTCGCTTCACGCCTGCCCCGTGACGTGTGCTCACAACGCTCACCCGTGTCGATCCACGTGGACTGACGTTTCTGGTCGGACTGCATCGCCAGGATTTCGTTGCTTTGTCCTCACGCTTCTTTCTGTGGCACGAGACGAGGTTCTATTGGACGGAGCTCTCTGGAACCCGAGGGAAATGGCCACCAACTTACAGTACAAAGGAGAGAAGACTGGCATCCTCCTGCTTTGATTGTGGATTTTTTTTTTTTTTTTTTTTGGGTTTCAGTTTAAAAATCACTAGTTTCCTTCCTTACCATGTTTGTCTAATTAGGACTAAACGATCGACTTCACTGGCACAACTGAACGGCACCGAGAACACGTCCGAACTCTAAATCGTGCTCTGATCTCATGTCAGTTCTTTAGGTGGTCTTGTTTTTGTTCTCCATTGCCTTTCCTCTTAAAGACAAACAGACGACGTAAACACACCACCTGCCGGCTCTTTGCGGCCTTGGCATCGTTGCCCGTGCGGCACAGAACAGGGGCGTGACTCGTTTCATTTCCTCATCCGCTCACACGGGGAATATACGTAGAAGTTCTGAATGTTACATGCCTTTTAAGCCCGCCTCCGTTCGCTTTGGGTTTTGTATTCTAGCGCATGATTTGTGGTCGCCACTCGCACGGACAGATTTAAAAAAGAAACGAAAAAAAAAAGCAGCAGGCGAACGCAGCGAACGGTTCATTTGCCTTTCTATTCGTCGCGTAGGCTCCTGTACAGCACTGCCTAGAAAAAGCACTCACTCTCAGGAGAACCTCTCACTTGCCAAACGGTCAGCAAGAAAAAACTCTGTATGAAAAGAGGCTACGTAGAATTTGCACTGCGTGAAAGGCTGCGGGCGAGAGAAACGAAAAGTCGGTTCGATCAGGCGACGCGTAAGGCAGCTTTCACACCACATTCCCTTTTTGTCCTGTTGCACTTTGGGACTTTTTGGCCCCAGCCTTCCTCCAGGCCGATGATGCCAGGTGTGATTCGGGAGAACAAGAGACGAAGGGTCGCAGGCGTGCCGTGGCGATGTTGAAACGAGGCATACATTTGTTTCAAGGCTCTTTCAACGCCCAAGCCTGTTGCACCTTGTAACCATAATCCTATCTCACAGAGGTCTGGAGGAACCGGCGCTCTCCCTGTAAAGGCCGCGTTTCCATTGGGTTTAGGCTCACGACCCATGAAAGGACGTTACGGTCGATCGTAGTCAGGCAGCTGACGTGCGCTCGTATGTGATGTTAGCAGTTCGGGCCGAAGGTGTGTAGACTTCAGCGGGTTCTTAGACTACTGCTTCAAACACACACAGACAAACTAAAGTGATCTTATCATAGTGGCCTTGAAGAACTGACCCGGTTCATCTCTTCCGCTCATCGCAACTCGCTCACAACCTTCCGACCGTCTCTGTGTCGTCTGAAATCTGTTTTTGTTTAAAAGGACAAAAAGGGAAAACCAAACAGTCCTTCAAAGCGAGCACTGATCCCCAGACACGCCACGCTCATTTGCTTTGGCTCACATCCTACTTTGTGATGACTAGATTTGATTATTATGGGCATTTACTCTGGTTTTCTTTCCCCTTTCATTATTGTGGACGTGTTTTTGTTGTGTAATCCTCACCTAGCAAGTGATTTGCACCTATAACTATAAGCTTAAAAAAAAAAAAACCCACTTATCTTATGGTCGGTCAATTCCAGTGTCCAGAGCTTGGCCTTCTGTATAATCTAGTGGTGAAGCTAAACTTTTATTAAGGAATGAAAGACGTAGGGTGGAGTTTGTTTTAGAGAAAAAAAAAAGTGCAATATTTTTCTAGTTCTTTTCACATGGGTATAACCTGTTTGTGTTTTATTTCAGTAATCATTATGAACACTACACCGTTTTACTTGACAAATGTCTGTTCGGAATGCTTCTGAACGAGTTCTTCCTCTGAGCTAAATAAACCTTTACTAAGCATTACAGCACTGGCTGCGTTTGTGTGCGTGCTTCACCTTGAAAATCTCTGCGCTAGAATCGGTTGTGTAACTTCCTTTCCTGACTGTAAAAAAAAAAAAAAAAAAGTGTCGAAGCATTTTGGTAACTTCTCTCTGTCATTTAGGGAAGCGCTTCTCACGACTTGTGCACGGAAACAAACTTTAGTCAGAACAACTAACAAGGCAGTTCAGTTCCAGTGGTGACTCGATTGGAATTTATTTTAAATTTCATATTGAATGAAACAAAATGAAGCGACACACCTTCACCGAGGAATTATTATAAAAAGCCAGCGTTACCTATCTTAAGCATCATTCATTTGCCTTGCTGTACCACCCCCAACCCCCCACCACACACACACACACACACACACACACTGTCGCACACTCCCTCAGATTTGTTAAAAATCTTCTGTTCAGGAATTGTGCTAACATTTGCACCAGACAGTTTGGAGACTAAATTATGAGATTAAATTAGTACACTTGTTCCACGTCCTATTAAAATTTGCGCTTACATCGATGATGCTGAAGTGGACCAGTCACTATACATCAGTTCAGTCTGGACCAATCACCACGTACTTCAGTCACTCCAGTTCCTGAGAAAAGTACCTACCCCAAAGCAAAGGTCTCTAAAAATGGGTTATTGGAACCGCAATCAACCCCAGTTCGTGTTTCACTTGTTTTACAACAGCTCTGGAACTAGAGAAACACTCCTGGTCCATTGTGTGAGGGAGGAGAGGGAGTATAGGGGATCATTGCTGAGTCTTTTTAATCACCATAGAGTCAATATGGGACTCCTTAAACGTAACTACAGTTGATTAACAGACAGCTCTTCCTCTCCGTAGGTGAGCCTTAATCAATAACACAACAAAGTTTTATTATCTTATTATCAATCTTAGATAATAACAGGTACAGCACTGATAGAGAAACACAGCCTCCCAAAAGCCTCGTAGCAATTAGACGGCCGTTAAATAATCGATCAACAAACAAATTAAATCCATTAATTAAAAGGAGTAGACGATGCCTTTGGGATCTGGGCCTGGTTATTCGTGTTGGATAACTAATGCAACAGCGCCTCTACAGGCAAATCCGAGAATTGAAGTCTCCATTTGGATCTCTTCCACAGCGAACGATCTTTAGGTCATTTGCGTTCTGCCCCAAGTTAAAATTAAAGTCTGAAAGTCTGAAAGTAAATATAGGCCTGAGTTTGACAAATGTTCAGTTGCTCCAAATACTTTAACAGCACTATAAGACCTGCCAGGGGGTTCTTTATTATTCCTGTTTGAATTTATTATCCTCCCACCTACCTGCTTGGCTGAAAACAGATTGTGTTCTGGTCATGAGATTAACCAGAGATAAACTGAGACTAGACTGAACTGTCAAACCCCATGACACCAAGACGGTTTATTGGTGTTCAGCCCACGACCTCGTATCACCACCAAAATGGATACACAGCCTGAAACGTATGTTCAGTCAGCCGTCCGTATTCAGGTAAGATAGAATTCAGGTTCTGGTGGTGCATTCTGGCCTGGCCAGGCATTGTGTAAACATGGTTGGAGGGGAAAACCAGACAGGGGAACCCCTGTGCTGAATCAGCGACTCCACCCAGGCTCGGGATCAGATTAGTCAGGTGAAACTTTCACTTTCCCAAACCTTGTACTGGAGTAATTCTGGGAACTATTCATGTCTCAGTTTGCACTATTCGACTAAAGTAAATCATCAAGTTTTGTTTTGTTGATTAGATAATTTCTACTGTTTACTTTCCATCCACACTAGTTTTGCAATATTAGAAACGTGGCATTGAAGGGCAGCGATTAATGCACTGGTCCAAAAAAATTAGCGGATATTTCATTTGATTTTCATTCCCCTAATTTTGTGAGCAGTATATAAATTCCCTTGTGACCTTTCGACAGTTTCAAATCCTTTTCACACACTGACTGACGACTTTGTACATCCTTTCACAAACCGTATTCAGGATACGAGCTGGTCAGCAATTAATCAGCAAAATAAGGGCATGCTGTCAGACCAGTATTCTGAAAAGGGGGCTTTTAGGGCTGGATTGCCTCTGATGAGTCAGCTTTGTCCTAACATTCCCCTTGTGGCCCACTTTGCCATTGACTCCTACAGGTCAGATCCTTTGTGATGAGCTGACCCTGCTGTTGTGGCATAAAGAAATGTGGGATTAGTGGGCTCTGATGACTGGGACACAAGCCCTGGCTCTTCTCACTGGCTAAAGCTGGCTGTAGAAGGAACTGCTCGGAAAGTACACATGGCAACAGCATGGTAAAACGTTCAAACATGTTCTTGAGGTTGTTATGCCTGTAGGCTCTATTTAGGCGCATCCCTTTTTGAGGGACTGTTGTCATTGTTGTATTTTCGAGGGGAATCTCCAAGTAGATTAATTCACAGAAGCAGAGCTGTCACCTCCGTTGGTGCAGCAGCGTCTCATTACTGATTGTCTTGCATGCTTTATTTATTCAAAACCCAGCGTCGTCCACAAACGGTGGACGTATTAGCACTGGTACACAGTCGCAGTCGACGACGGCTGAAAGCAAACACCCTCTGCAAGCTGCCTCAGTTCTTTCAAACAGTGACTCTAAATCGAATAGTCTGTATTGCAGTAAAAAAAAGTCAGGGTTGCTGTCCTTGTGGAGCTCTCCGCTTGCTGAGCATCAGGTTTGTTTTTTTCAGTTAAATGGTAGCGCAGTGGCGGACGGACTCCAGTGGTATTGTTGGTGTTTCACAACTCCAGCAACCCAGATTTAACCCCCACCTCCGGTTACTGCCTGACTGGAGTTCTCCATGTCCTCCTTCTGTCCTCGTTTGACCAGTACTCTGAAAAACAAGGTGGATTCCCCGACTCTAACTTGTCCCTAGTGAATGAATGATAACGAGCATGACTGGCATCCTGTTAAGGCTGTAGTCCTGCCCAGAGTTCCCAAGAGAGCCACGGTCTGGGCATAGGTTTCCGATTAACAATAGACGTTACCTAATTAAACCAACAGCTAAGTATATTCCTGCTCCGACTTCCCAAAAGAGGCGCAGGATTACCAGTAGACTCGGCTGATTGAAGTCTATATGAACGGCGCACACAAAACGAGCCTAGAGCTAGGCTCCTAAGCCCTGGCGTAGTCATGGTGATAGACAAGGCAAACAGTGAAGTGAAGAGGACAGCTGCAGGCTTTTATGGCTATTGACATGCAAAAGCCAGTTGTCACACCACACTGCCCCCACAATATTTGTACCTCCATATCTACTGGAGGGGAGAAGGAGGGAACCCAGACGCCGCTGTTCCCAGGCTTGGGTTGCAGCATTTACAGCGGGTCCCAGGATAGTCTGCATAGCTGACTCGTGAAGGGGGGGGGTGTGTTAGGGTGGCAGCAGGGTGACCTCGGCTCAGATATTTGAAGCCAGAGTTCAAGTTCTTGCCAATGTGAATAATGCAGAGTCATTATTTAGCCTAGGCTTGGGGGTCCTTTTATTGAACTTTAGATGGAGGAGTGGAGGAAAATAGTTGCTTGTCCGCTCCATCCAGTGTTGTGTCGTTTTCTTATGTGCATTACCATAGCTCCATGCAAAACACTGCCATTACACAGACGCAATCTTTCCACTTGCCCGGAATAGTGGCTGGCCATTGTTAAACTCGTGCCTGCAAAGTGCAAACTTGTTTGCCGTTCATGTTTACAGATTAAGGTCGAGCTGAAATGGCTGAGCAGCTATCCATTTGCTGTTAAACAATCTCTGAAGAGATTATAAGGACAGAAAGAGGTCAAGAAGAGGTAAGTACACATCACTGAATGTTCACGTTTAGCGCATAGTGCCTGCTCGAGGCCTTCTGCCACATTTGTTTTTGCCAGTGCGTTCAGCCTCCTCCAACACGAATATAATATACAATAAATAACACTCCGGCCGGCCATCAAATTAAAACCATTGACAGGTGAAGAATAACATCGAGAGCGTGTTAAGGATGGCGAGCAAAAGTGCAAGTGAACCAAGCTATTTTGAGGCTGGAAGGGCAACACTGAACAATAAAAAAAACAATAAAAATGATCATGGGACTGGGAAATGGGGAAACCAAAATTTAGTTGACAAACTCAGCTAGGAGAGGAAGGAGAGGGAGAGGAAGAACCCAAACGGAGTCAGTGGCAGTTAGATGTAGGACAACAGGGCAGGCAGGCTAGGGATGCCTAGGGATGGAAGCTGGTGGGGCCACAGGCGATGCCCGTCTGGCCGACAGGCTGGTCAGATGCAAGACTCAGATAAAAGGACCAGCTGATGAGCGGACTAGGCAGTGGAGGGAGCACTGAGATGAACTGATCTTCAAAAGAAGAGGTCAGATGAATGAAGCGAGTGTGCAACAGTAGAGTACTGATCCTGCAAGAGTCCGAACTGCTCACACCTGCAAGTCAGACCTACACAAAATAAAGCAGATGGAGGCTATCCCAGAGATCATAGGGTGCAGGTGAACCCTGGACGGGGTAACGCAGCCCTGAACCTTAGACGCAGCATATGATGTGTTTGTGGAAATTCTGACCCGAATGAAAGCACCAACGGTACCATGATGTTAAAGATAAAGATCAATTGGGGTAGGATATAAACGGATTAGGTAAAATTGAACTACGACGGTCACTATGGTGCAAGGCAGTACTAAATCTACTAAATTTCTGAGTTTACAAGCTAAAGCATGATGCAAACGTGTTATTCAGGCCAGCACTTTGCCCTTTCTATTATTGGACAAAACAAATAAAGTCCCCTCCGTTCCAAATAGGGCATGGGTCATGCTTTTACCTGGTTGGCCGTTCCTTCTCGGTGCAGGTGGATGAGGGTGATATTTTTACCAGAGCTAGACAGCTTCCTTTTTCAGCTGGCTCGACTCATGCTGTCCCCTGCCTCGGTTCCTCCTGAGTCATGGCGAGTTTCGACCTCATCCATACAAGACATGGACGAGGGGGGACGAGGGGGGACGAGGGGGTGGGGGGGGGGCGACGCGTCCTATCTGAAACTCGCATGAACTTACACATACTACATGTTCATCCCATATCCATACATGTGCAGTACTGTGCAAAAGTCTTAGGCCACGATTAATCCAGAAGAAGCCCGATCAGGAATGTTGTTTTTTTTGGAAGGGTAGCTGTCGAGAAAACACGTTTTTAGAAGCTGAACGGGGCGAAATGGCAAAGATATGCTCCAAAACATGAAGGTCAATGCAGTGACGATTCCAAGTTGGACATTTTTGGGTCTATTTGAGTCTATTCTGTTCTATCATTGCTAAATCTGCACATTTAAAACACTTGCACACGATTGCATATTTCCATATAGACCTCCTCTGCTTGTGATGTTTATCACACTCTTGACTTACGACCGATAAGCCTTTTGTGGGTTAAGGTCCTTGCTCAAAGGCCAAACAATGACAGCTTTCTCAGCGATGGGACTTCTGGTCAATAGTCCACTAATGTAACCACGGTCAGAAGGTTCATCCTAAAGTTTGCGCAGCTGTTTCGGTTATGATCAGTTGAGCTTGGGCTTCAGCACAGTGGTGCATCAGGACTCCCACAATGCTTTACAGCAAGTGAACAGAAAAGGAGCAGTGTGTAGAACTGAGCGAGTGCTTGTTTACATGCTAAATATAGATAAGAGAAGGTAAAGGTTCCCTTAAAGACCAGGAGACATTTTGATCTGTGGTGCAAAGGAACCCAGAAGACGAGAAAACATCCTGAGCAGGGCACCAGGCTGTCGCACACAAATTCCTCCACACTCACTCACAAACACACACTCACTCACACACACACACACACACACACACACACACACACACACACACACACACACACACACACACA
>JAUZST010010611.1:0-12332 GCA_034779995.1 Parotocinclus haroldoi | reverse complement strand
GTAAATGGAAATGTTAGGCAAAGACCTGTAGGTGGCAGTAGAGGGCTGGGGAGAAACTCGGGAGTTTTCGGGTAGTTTTGCCAGAGACGAAGAGTTTCTTCACGGATGTTACGTATTCCTTATTCGCTCTGACGTTCTTTGGTCCGATTAAACAGAATTTTGGTCCAAATAAGGGAATAAAATGACACATATGTAATAGGATTTGTTTCAGTACTTTAGGATTCGGTCCGAATAAGCGGCTGGTCCCATTAACATGTTTCATTGACTGCCTTGCTGTGGCCATAAACGGCCACACCCCGCAATACTGCGCCCCGTTCCCTTCCCTTTGGGAACCTTTGCTATAATTCTTGTTCTTGGGATGTTTCCGTATTTTATGTTTACACGTTATGTAAACGTTTCAGTTTTCCGATTTTAGCAATGATTTGTAAAATATTGTAAGACACCATGCTGAATGCAATCTGATCGTTCCAGCGAGTTCATGGTTGAAGAACACGAGCTCCAGAAGGAGAAGATCCAGGAGGACTACAACGACAAATACTGGGATCAAAGATACACCATCGTGCAGCACAAAATCCCGTCGTTCCTCCAGAAAATGGCTGATAAGATATTGAGCACAGGTGAGACTCGACACTGATTTTCAAGACGCACGAGCTGTCGCTCAAGCTACGTTCATGATCGCCGGCGTTTCGCGCCATTGACTTTCCTCAGGCAAGTACCTGAATGTAGTGAGGGAGTGTGGGCGGGACGTGACCTGTCCAGATGCAAAGGAAGTTCTCTACACGTTGAAGGAGCGAGCCTACGTGGAACAGATCGAGAAAGCGTACAACTACGCCAGTAAGGTCCTGCTGAACTTCCTGATGGAAGAGAAGGAGCTGGTGTCACGTCTGAGGTGAACTTGCTGACTCCAACCAGGCCTTCGGGTTTCCTTTGGGGCTTTAAAAGCGCCATGGCTTAAACCACGAACCGTGTGTCGTTTAGGTCTATTAAGCACTACTTTTTAATGGACAAAGGAGACTTCTTCGTGCACTTCATGGACCTGACAGAGGAGGAGTTGAAGAAACCTGTGGATGACATCATTCCTCCTCGGCTAGAGGCCCTTCTAGAGCTGGCTCTGAGAACAAGCACGGCCAACACAGACCCCTTCAAAGATGATCTAAAGGTTCCTCTCTTAAGTATATACGTTTGTGTTTACTGCTCTGCCTAAATTCAATTAAAGGTAATTTAATATGCCCTTAAATAGCATTAACGTTTAGTCCCAAACGTATCTGCGGGGCTTTTATACGCTGTGTGTGAAATGCACAATCTGTCAGCTTAGCTTAAATGTGCGTGTTGCTCTCCAGATCGACCTGATGCCGCACGATGTCATCACTCAGCTCTTGCGTGTCCTGGCCATAGAGACCAAGCAGGAGAAGGCCATCATTTACTCTGACCCCACAGACGTGGCTCTCAGCGGCCTGGAAGCGTTCTCCTTCGACTACATCGTCAAATGGCCGCTCTCGCTTATAATCAATAGGTAAAGTTGGCGTGCCACATGGTCGGATTAACAGTGGAACATCACCTCCTTCTAGGGTCTAGGGTCTTCTTCCCACAATGCATCACATCCCCAGGCAGTAATCCATCTCCACTATGCATTGGGTCACACTGTACAGTTACCTATATCCGACCCGTCCACTAGAGGAACAGATCTGTATTTACACACCTTTGTATTTCGACGTAAGCAGCGTTATTTGCCGTTTAATCTGAAAGTTGTGTGTTCATGACTATAAACCCTGTCAGCGCCCAAACCTAGGGTCCGGTCCTGTGGCGTACGCTAGGCTTTGGGAAGGCCGTGCAGGCGTTAACATTTCTTTCCATTTAGGAAAGCACTAACAAGATACCAGATGCTCTTCCGGCACATGTTTTACTGCAAGCACGTCGAGAGGCTGCTCAGCAACGTCTGGATCAGCAACAAGTCAGCCAAGCAGTACTCCCTGCACTCTGCCAAGTGGTGAGATCACAGTTTTTCGCGGTGTTCGTCGGCTGTTAGGCTCGTTTATTTCACGTAAGAGTCGGCACACGGGGTATGTGACATGCTGACCGAAACGGTCGGCCTACGTTTGCAGTTTTGAATTCCATTTAAGACGTTCAAACCCAGCCCTGCACCAACGAGCTACATAATGATTCTTCTCAACTGTCCCACATTTCCCACATTGACTTCCACTGCGAGATGTGCGTGCACAAAGTTTGTTTGTTGTTTGTGCTCGTCGTCGCTCTCTTTCCCAGCCTAACAGTAACCTTTTCTTTAAACCTGTTTAGCAAAAAAAACTTTTATGTGGCCGATCATTCTGGGCTTCTCTTATCCTTTTTACATTAGGGCTGTCAAAAATTATTCGATCATGTTAAGCATGGCAAATTAGTCCTATTTTATTTGACTGGTTACATTATTATTATTATTATTATTATTATTATTTTGTAGCCCTATGAACGGTGGTTGAGGTAATTGATTTTAACAGAATGCAATTATTAATTATTACTTTGTACTGATCACTTAATGACAATACTAATATTATAGCACTATATATAACACTGTTAGTGCGATATACGAACAAATTTGCTCATAACAAAAATGTAGCCCTTGCAAGAACATTATTAATAGTTTAGGCGCTTTAAGAGACAGGACACGCAAGCTGGTAATCGTTTGCCAGACATGCAGTTGAACCCAGTTTAGTTTTTATGCGACGCATCCACTGTCGCACAGTAATGAGCGACGTGTACGACGAGCTGTCCCAAATCATTCGAGACCCTTAGGAACTCTGTTCCCTGGCTCATGGTGCTGTATCCGTTTCAGGCAGTCTATAAGTACAGCATGCAGGGCGCTTCATATCCGTCTTCGTTTTTTTTTTTTTTTTTAAATGTAAGTTTGCTGGTGCTTTTGCTCTGAGGCAGCGCATGCTGAACTTTGTCCAGAACATCCAGTACTACATGATGTTTGAAGTCATGGAGCCCACGTGGCACATCATGGAGAACAACCTGAAATCGGTCCGTTTCCTTGCTCAGTGAAGCGTTGAGATTTCATGCGGTATAAGATTGTAGGAATTATTCGTATTGTTTCCCTGTTCTTCGCAGGCTTCCAACATCGACGACGTGCTTTGCCATCACACTAGTTTCTTGGATAACTGTCTGAAAGACTGCATGCTGACCAACCCTGAGCTGCTCAGGATTTTCTCCAAGCTCATGTCTGTCTGTGTCATGTTTACCAACTGCATGCAGGTAGATGCCGCACAGAACGTAAAGACGTCCGACATTTTGGTTACATTTGCCCTAATTGCGTACAAAATTGAGAGGTTTTGATAGTAGGGGGTTAATGATTCGACGTGACGCGGTGCAAAAGTGAAATGATGTGCATCGGGGACGAGTTCTGCTTATTATGCCGTCTAATGCAATTGCATTCTTTAAACACCAGAGGGCATAATCATGCCTTCTTACTGGGCTTGCTAGTTTACATTGAATTTCAATTTAAGAAAGCACTTGTTTATTTAAATTTGGGAGAACTCTTAAAGCGGCACATTTTTGCAATCGGATTAATTCAACCTCATTCTTATTTATTTATTTATTTATGAATGTTATTTTTGTTACATTTTTTTTTTTGTACAAGAAAGCTCATTATTTTGTTTCGATTTGTCTGTTTCTTTTAATTGCAGGCTACCGTTTTATTGTTTAATCCCTTGTGCGTGAATTAAACATTTCCAAATTAATTTACATATCAACAAGTTTAGAAAAAAAAACAGTTTCAGCCCTGCAAACTATCCAAGGCCTCCAAGACCAGACCATGGCCATTTTGGATTGCAGTTTAAAAATAGGCATGAGCTGCTCTTATTGATTATCTTTAAGCTTTATAGACCCAAAAAGATCAAAGGTCTTATATCCCCTTATAGAGCAGGTGACGCATAGCAAAAGGTATTGTACTTTCGTTACACAGTCTGACTTAAGAGCGACAATTTTGTTGTAGAGATTCACCCAGAGCATGAGGATGGATAGCGACAAAAACCGATCAAGTCTGGAACATGGCACCATGGAGGGTCCTCCAACACAGAGCGAACGTACAGAGGAGGCCGAGAAGAAACGATTAACCTCAAAGGTACCGGCCTTATACACTGCTCCCAAAAATTAGGTGAAGGCCCCGAGTTCAATCCCAGGGTGGAGCGGCCTGGGCCTGTCTGCGTGGGTTTACTCCGGGTACTCCGGTTTCCTCCCACAGTCCAAAGACGTGCGTGTTAGGTTACTTGGTATCTCTAAAGTGGCCCTTAGTGTGTGACTGAGTGCGTGACCGTGTGATTTCGCCCCCCTCGAGGGTCGTTCCATCCCTTGCGCTCCACCCCGTGTGGATGAAGCCGAAGACAATGGATGGACGAAATATCCCCTAATGTTTTGATCAGGTATCAAATTTAAGACATTCTTTTTGGTCGCTTTTCCAGTTCTTAGCCGAGCACGTGGACTTGCTGCAGTCAGACTCGGGGTTTGAGGGCACGATCAGCAAATTTGACAGCAACTTCAGCACGCTGTTGTTGGACCTGCTGGACAAGCTGAGCATCTACAGCACTAACGATTGCGAACACAGCATGATCAATATCATATACAGGTGGGTGAGTCCTGTGGCTCAATGACGGGACTTGTCATTCAGTCATAAAGGATTGCTTTATACCCTGCATTAAGTACACCTAATTACGCCTATACACACTACACACACACACACACACACACACACTCCCAAATTTTCAGGTTCTCTTACCATCTAGACGCACTTTGCAATTGCAATTTGGAAGTTTTCTACTGTTTAAACATTCAGCTGCGCTAAAATATTTCCCACCTGCTCGCATTGCTCTAAGTAGGTATGGGGTGTCACGTGTCGGGAGTAATTTTACAAACCCGAGTACGCGAGCGCAGTATCGGACCCGGACCTGCTACGAGTATCAGTGCATCCCTCGTCTCCTCTGCTTTACGTCCTGAGACGATCAGAAATGGATCTTTTATCAAAGATGGCGCTGCTATTTGTTTCTGTTTTGCAGGTTGGACTTTAACGGGTTCTATACTGAACGTCTGGAGAGGATGGCCATCGAGAGGGGTCAGAAGGCTGCCTCGTGATCTCTTGGCTCGTTCTTAAAATGTGCAATGTAACGCCGTTCTCTGACGATATCAATAGTGCTAATGTAATCATTCAAATGTGGGACAATAAATCAAACCAGGTGTAAAACTGAAGTCTACTAATGAGTCTGTGGGGGGATGGGGGGGTAGTAACGTAGCGTCTAACAGTTTTACAGTGTTATAATTAAAGGTCGTCTACAGTTTTTTTTTTTCTTTCCCTTCAATACGTCATAACGTTAAACCTCATTCACCGAGGTAACAAAAACAACGTTTAAAAGCTTGTCATCTGTTTCAGTACATGATTGGATGAGTGAGGAACTGACTAGACAGGATATTCTGTTGATCTACTGAGATTCTCCTGCACAGCCATCTCTAGGGCTTACAGAGGATGGGCCGAAAAAGAGAAAACATTCAGCGAGGGCAGTTATGTGGCTGAAAATGCCTGGTTCATGCCAAAGGACAGAGAAGTATGCAGACGGGATCAGGCTGATAGAAGGAACGAGTAACACCAATGAATGGTGGTGGGGTCAGAATTCGGCGTGGACGACCAGGATGAAGCACAACTCCGTCTTGCGTTGTATCAAAGCTTCAGGCCGCTGGTGGTGTCGTTTTAATGGCACCCTTGATACCGAATGAGCATCGTTAAAACCCCACAGCCTTCATATGCACGTCTATTCCAGTCAGTGGATCCTTGGTCTGCTCCGATGTCTCCTTACTTCAGGACATTTAAAGGATCTTTAGAGGGAGTCTTCCAGAGGACATGAGATGCCCGAACCACCTCAAGTGGCTCTTATCGATCCATAGGAGCAGCGGTGCTAAAGTATGTAGGGAATAATTGGTTTGTTAATATTAGAAATGTCAACATGTGCGTGCTTACTTTTGTCCCCATTTCGAAAATCAACAAATATTTGCTTTAAGTGGCGGGTGCCGAAGTCTGTTCTGTTGTGGTTGCTTATAATCACTAGACTCAACAGCAGGGGGCGACAAAGTGTCGAGTCAGTTTACAGTGCGTCTCGAGATGTAATGTGATGCTTAAGGAGGGTTTTTTTTTACCTACTGTTTATTTCATTAGTTACATTTTAATAGTAAGGGCATTGAATAAATATCTGCCTTAAACGTTAAAGTGTTTTAGCACGTTAATTGTCGGTTTTCAGAGCAGGTAGGTAGATAAAGTGTTGAAATAGTGTCAATCCACTCCCTCCTCTGGGTGTCCTGCCCAAACTCTCATTGGCTTAAACCTTCACAGGGGAACAGGGTTTAGAATTAAACCCGTACGCTTGGCTGATGGAATAAGAAAACGTTTATACGTTTTTAAAAAGTCGTTTTGATCTGTTTTTGCCGTGTTTTAATCATGTTGCGTGTTGTGGTGGAGTCCGCTTCGGGTCTTCCCAAAAAGAAGCTTGGCAGTCCGGATCCCGTCGCATCCATTGTGTTTAAAGGTTTGTTACAGTCTCTGTTGATTCTACTAACGCGCTAAAGAAAAAGACCGGAGTGTATCTGGTTACACTTTATAGCCGTGAGTTCAGAATGGAAAAGTTTCAAATTAATGTCATAAGCAGTGAGTTTAAAATGGAAAAGTTTGCAAATTTGATGTCATACTTGTGACTGGGTGAACGTTATGCAGTCCATGCACGGTCCGCTCTGATCCTGTTAGCCAACGCCTTAAGCTGTGAATAAATAGTAAATATTACAGTCTTAAATTACACTCCGCAGTGTTTAGTGAGAACGTAAATCAACACTTAATATGCTGAATTTTATTGACTTATTTAATCAACACCTGTAATGTTAACAACTATTAAACTGTTGCAGCGCATACCATGCGCATATACTGCTTAATCAACTAGTTAAGTATTTAATTAACTTTGAAATGGTGCTGAAGTCTGACCGGAACCCAAGGACCTGGGTCTGAGTCCCAGCTAGGCTAGCCCCTACCAGCAGACATGATTGGACCTGTCGGAGGGAGGCAGAGGGGGAGGGAGATCATCTCCCAGAGATGGTGAAAGTAAATCCTAGTCAATCCCTGTGATTTCCTGGTGCCCCTTGCAGTGTGCAAGAGCAGAGCAGAGAGAAGCATGAAAAGGCAAGAAAAGAGAGTGATTAAATACCTGTAGTATTGAATTGAATTAGAACGTCTTTAACTCTTAAAGCAGCCGAATGCCCAGGGGCAGTGCGGTATTTACTCTTACCACATTGAGGAAATATTTGGAAAAGCTTACAAATGTTAAACGATTTTTTTCCCCTCAAATATAATACCATGCGACAGCGAGTATTCGTTTATTAATATTCACACTACAGGTGTACATTAAACGCTATAAGAGTTATTAAAACTTTGCCCTGTGAGAATTAATTTAATGAAGTAAAGATGAATTCTGCACTTCAGGTGTTCATTCAACACTGTAAGAGCTATTAGAGACTACTCAGCAGCCCTGGGAGTATTTAATTTGACATGAAATATGTCTTGTAGGTGTTCATTCAACACTGTGAGTTAATAAGATTGTTCTACGGCCCTGGACGCATTTATGCAATACTTAAAATATTAAATATGCACAACAGGCGTTTGTGCAATACTATTAAGACTACTCAGCGGCCCTGGAAGTATTTTCTTTTAAATATTAAAATAAATAAATAAATATTAGAGGTATTAAAGCTAAGCCATAGCCCTGCGAGTGTTACTTTAATGCAGTAAGTATGAATTCTGCACTTCAGGTGTTCATTTAACACTGTAAGAGCTATTAAGGCTAATCGGAAGCCCTGGGAGTGTTTGTATAATACTCGTTAGAATAATTAAACACTGCAAGAGTTACTAAGGCTGTGCTACAGATGTCCAAGTATTCATTTAATACTTGGCATCTGGAATCAGCACTACAGGTGTTCATTCAACCCTGTAAGAGATAAAAGCTGCAGCCCTGTGAGGATTCATTTCATATTTTGAAGATGTATTGCCCATTTCAGGTGTTCATTCACCAACACTAAGAGTTAATAAGATTGTTCTACAGCCCTGGACGTATTTATTGAATACTTTAAATATTAAATCCACACTGCAGGGGTGCAAGCGAAGCTAAGAGCTCATAAGGTTGTCCCCAGGTCTTATTTATTTAATACCAAATACCAGCGTATTTAATCCAGGTGTTCAATTAGCACCGAGTTATTTAAACACTTGTACTACCTCAGTGCCGTGAGAATGTACCACCGAAAGAGATAAACACCCGCATGGATAAATTGTACTAAATTGTGTTGTAAAACCGTATAGTGTCGAATAAACTCGTTTAGTGTTGAATCAGCTCTTACAGTGTTAACTGAACACGTAGTGTTGAATTTAAATGTGAAGCAGCACATAAAACTTAGAATAAAAAGTAAACACCTGGTCACCTGGGCCGCTTAGGTTTAATAGAGTTTCTATTAAATCCAGTTCTGTTCAAAGCAGCGCTGCCCAACACCGCATTTATTATTACCTGCTTAACGCTGTGTTTGTTTATTTTTGATTAGGTGAAACGAAGAAAACCCGCTCCATCAGCAACGAGGTTAATCCAGTGTGGAAGGAGGTGAGAAAGGCACTGACTGAACCATACTGCATAAACCAAACATAAAATACCTTTAGTTAATAACTATAAAATATCACAGTGGAAGATTTTAAGTCTCGGGGATTTTCTGCAGTATTGTTTCAGCAGGTCTATTTAACGTTTAAAGGTGCGGTCACTGATGCTAAACCTCATTTCTTTTTCCCTTACATTCAATAAACTATAACTGAACCCTATTGGTTATCTGGGAAACACTTTGAAAAATGAATAGTTGAGTATAAATATCATGTTTTTGTTTTAATTAACCTTTGAGGAAATACCTATCAAGTTCCTGTATATTGATAAAAGTATTGTAAAGTAAGTAAAAGTAAAGTAAAGTATTGACTGCAGGCAGGCAGCTTTTCTTATATACTGACAGACGGGTTCTAGCTGTTCTAGGTAAATGACTCTAGTGTAAAAATCAAGTTTTTGTCAATTTGTCCGACTTCTATAAGCGACCTAAAATGGTTCTTATTTTCCAGACCCTGGAATTTGACTTAAAGGGCTCTCCTCTTGATTCCTCTTCCTACATCGACGTCATCGTGAAAGATTTCGAGACCATAGGAAAAGACAAGTAAGCCCTTAACCCCAGTGCTGACTAATACAGGACCCACACAGGATACACGCTGTTTCAGTCACAAGACTTCAGTTTGCCATAATGAAATCTAAACTCATCAAATCCGTTGTTGCCAGGTTGTTTAGCTGCAGCTTTTTTACTCTCAGGGTAACTCTGTTTGACATTTCCCACCTACCTAAACGGCTCTGCGGACCAGGTGGTCGTAACGTTTCGACTCACCTGTTTAGGCCCACAGTGACACAGTGGTTAGCCCTGCCGCCTCACAGCTCCGAGATTCCCGCTTCGATCCCGACCCTGGGCTCTGAACGTGGACATTTCAGACGTGTGGAGATGTGTGTTAGAGTGTGTGAGTGTGTGTGCACGACGATGGACCGGCGCCCCGTGCCACCGTCTGGGCACCGGCTTACCCTGACTAGGGTGAGCAGATAATAAAATGAATGAAGGTCTACATTTGTCAATTTGTGTTAAACGTTAAGATGCCGGAGCGTTTTAACACATGTTAACTCACTCGTTTGGTCTCCTGGGTAACAGTGAAAACATAAAGTTGCACTGCATACCTGGGTTAATAGCTTTCTGCCTCTGGCTTTGCTCGTGTGCAGTGTGTATGTCCTATCTGGTAAAAAAAAAAAAAAAAAAAAAAGGTTGAGTAAGCGTTTATTGCGCTTGTGTTAGCCTGTGTGCTCAGCGAGGGTGGATGCAAAAACCCATCATTATATTGTGAAACCAAAAGATTATTAAGCTTAGGCGTATCTCAAGACCACAGTTTTGGCCCCACGTAGTGAGTCATCACACCCTTAAACCAGGTTCAGACTTGTTCGGAAATGCTGCGAGGGGAGCAGAGAGGTAGAAAAACATGAAATGGTGAAAGAGTGATCGATGTGATGAGAGCTCCGCTTTCACAGCAGAACAGCATGTTTGCAGAATAGTTGACTTTGCGCTTGCAAATTGTCGTGTCCAGGCCATGCAGATTTGAGAATTTTGCATCCTCTTGCATTTCTAATAGTTGTCACTGGGCAGTCCTTTGAGGTCGTTTACAGTCTGTGGACATCATTAGACCATCGTTTTAGTTTATGTACTGCTCACAAATATTAATATCATATCCGCGGTGTGTATACTGACCGGCCCAAAACTACCTGTCACTGTATTAATTACCATAACATCCACGGATGCCACTGCTGGTTGACCAGTATGACCGTACGCCTTGATACGCCTGCGCGTACAACTACTTCCTTCACACTATGGCCTTTGGCACGCTCACATGTAACCACTCCTTGGTGCCATTTGAGACATTCGCTGGACTGTACCACCTCTTCTCAATCTATGAATCCAGCCACACACCCCGTAGAAATGCATAGCCCGGAGCTCCTTGTGAAACGCCATCTGCAGGAGCCTGAATTTAACACACGCTGGTCAGTTTGTTAGATACACCTAATCAGCCAATCAATACATTTACATGTAGACATGGTCATGGCAACCTGCTGAAGTTCAGACCCTGTATCAAAATGGGTAAGAAGGTTGATTGACATGACATTGAGCGTGGCATGCATGGTTGCTGGTGTTAGACGGCCTGGTCTGTATTTCAGAAACTGCAAATCCGCAGGGGATTTTCATACGCAGCCATGTCTAGGATTTCCAGTAAAAGGTCCAGAAAAGAGAAAGCATGCCGTGATTCTGTGACAATTCTCTGAGTGAGAATGGCGTTGATGGCACAGGTCAGAAGAATGGCCACTTTGTTTTCTATCAGATGGACTAATCTAATCAAAATTAGACCGTAGAAGATTGGAAAATCGTTGCCTGGTCTGATAAGGCTAGATTTCTGCTCGGACGTTTGGACGGTCGGGTCAAAATTCGGCCTAAACAATATGAAAGCATGGATCCATCCCGATCGGGGTGTAACGGCGTGGGGTGAAATGGTGCTATTTTCTTCTCACACTTCTCTGATTCACACCTTTATACCAACTGAACACCATTTAAAAAATGTTTGACCTGACATGTTTTGAGTCTTGTTTTTGACCATGTCAGTCCCTTGATGTGTTCTCTAGGCTCTTCATGCTAGGCTGAAATTGAATTAGTCATGTGAAATGTGTTGTCTCAGGGAGGAACAGAATAATGTGGTATCAAACATGCAGAGCTAGAGAGGAAGGAGCTTGTAGGGTTCTGAGGAAGAAAGAAAGAGGATAAGCTAAAGCATGAAGTGTAATGATCTTGATGACAATTTTTTCTTCAGATGATATTGTAAGGAGCTTTTGGGAATACTGGGTCTTGCTGTGAGCGCTGGAATTCCACACATGCCGTTTATACAAGAAACAAGTCATTATTGTTCAGTGTCAGTTGAAGCTGATTAAGTCAGCTCGTCCTACATGCTAAAATATTTAACTTCTATAACTTCCCGGTTTGATCCCAGCCCCAGCTCCGGTTGCGTGGGCTTTGCATGTCCTCCCTATGTTTGGGAGTCATTCAATTTACTCCGATTTCCGACCACATTCTAAAGACGCGTTTTAGGTTAATTGATCCTTCTAAATTGTCCCTGTGCAATAACTGCAGAAAATTAAATTTGGTCAGTAATCTGCAGTAATCAGATCATGGGAAAGCCCCGGATTTCTACTTTGCAACCAACCAACGATCTCACAAAAAGTTGTCCTGAACCTCAAACCTTAATATTAAATAAGAAAATGCTTTATTTTGTCGAGCATATATCTGAAGTTTCCACAAAGTGTTCGTTGCTGCGTTTAATTCTGGGGTTGCCAGATCCCTTGTGTTAAAGCACCAGCTTTTGTGGAAACAATCTCAAAGGTCTCTAAGAAAATAGTAGCGGAACTGACAACCGTGTTACGTTTGTGTGCGTGTGCATAAACACACACACACACACACACAAATGTGAAAACGAATCCTAAAGTACAGAAACAATTCCTATTATATAGGTGTAATGTTATTCGCTTATTTGGACCAAAGAACGTGAGAGCGAATAAGAAAAAGAAGCTACAAGTCGCCACTTGGAGAGGATACAAAGCGGGTCAGCGAGATATGGGAGGATTTTTGGGATCCCCGGGAGAATTTATGCTTTTATCAAAGGTCAG
>JAUZST010010610.1:0-12332 GCA_034779995.1 Parotocinclus haroldoi | reverse complement strand
AAATGAAAGCACTAAAAGAAAGTAAAAATTAAAGTAAAAAAAGTAGTAAAAATTCACAATTTTTCTAATTTAATCACTGGCTGGTTTTGGGCTGCAACACCCAGTTTTTTTTCCTAGTAGAGTTTCTTATAATCGTGAAGACCTCCATCTTTAAACCGAACGAATGTCGATTGGATGTTTGTTAAATGGTGCATACCTGTATTTTAAAATATAGAAAATAACCATTTGTGGCCTCTTATGAAAAGCATCTTCTGGTGACCTGCTGTAAACAAGCCCAGCTGTGACCTGTATGCGTACATATTAAAGCCTCACTATAATATTACTGCTATATACTATTAACAGTATATACAAACTTGTTTTACTCTATTTTGGAGATGGGTCCACAATCCCCTTTTGGCTTTTAAAATTCCGTAGTTCATCTCCATCTCCTGCTGATGCACAACCTGTAGTTGTTGTAAAGTTTATTAATGGCCGATGGCAATTAATGTGGACGTAGAAGAATGGACCAGAGTCTCACAGAGGTCACTGCATTTGGAGTGCATGTGACGCCCAAACTGGTTGGAAGGCACTGCAAGGACTCTGCAGTGGTGAGTTAGTGAATTCCAGCAGTACCATTTAAGCATCTTATGAAGCAAAACCTTAATTGATGAATAACTGATGGCAGTATGATTCTTTTAATCCAGGCTGCAACTGTTTAATTACAATAAAAGCGTTCTGTTTTCAATGCCAAAGATAATCTAAGAAAGTGCTTTAGGATTCATATCTAAATCCTTGTCCATGGACCAGCTGGACTGTTCTTTATCCATCGGAATAAATGAATGAACTTCTATTACCCAGTGAAACACATGGGAGATATAGATACAAATACTGTTATAATACTAATAAACACAATTAATGCACAGCTTTGGCATCAGTAACCTTGTTTAAAATGTATTATAAAACTATTTTTGCTTATGTTTGTACTCAAGAAGTTATATCTTTTGTAGTTTATTGTATTCAGAATGACTGCTAACTTGACACTTTACTGTAAGGTATCATTACTGTATTGCATTTTGCATTTTTTGTTATGCTTCAGGCTTAAATACACAAATACATTAATTGTTGCATTTTATAATGGGGATTCCTGGTTTTTCTTTCACCACAAGCATGTAGCTCTGCTCAGACTCACCTTAGTCTGAGGCCAGCGGTGAAAATGCTTGTTTGAATCTTTGTAGAGAAGGAGTCATACTGCAGCAGGATAATGACCCAAAAACACCCCAAAGCTTTGTAACAGCTTTTGAATCCCAAAGAAGATCATGGAGTGCAGATGGTCATGGACTTTCATTCACAATCAGCTGACCTGAACCTGTGGAGTCTTTATATTGGGGGCACTTGATGTGATGAGAAAGTCAAGCATTCGGTAGCATCACAAGATGTGCTTTGGAAGATTGTGAAATCATGCTAAGATACATGGATCAGATTTTGCACCAGCTTGTGGAGTCTATGCCAGCTCGAGAGCACACTGTCATTACAGAAAAGCGGGAACGTACTAAATAAGAATACATTTAGAAATGTATGTATTTTTTTTAAGGATTGGACTTTTTAAATGCATTTGTATGCTGATTTGTAATGTCTTCTCTAAGGAAGGTTATCACCCCCGCTGTGCTCTGCAATTAATTATTTTGCCTTGGCTCCAGGCCCACCCATGAACCTGGCCAGGACAAGCATGGATATAATGCAGAACAGAAAGGTGACAGGCCAGTGACAGGTCCAGTGCCCCATGTTCGATTCCAATAACTACAGAAATAGCAGTATCCGCTCAATGAGTTTAAATGAACTTGAGTATCAGATAATGAGAATTTACATGAGATTTCTACTTTGCGACCTGCCAATAATCTCAAAGAAATAGTTTTTAAAAATGATTTTATTTTTACTAATATTTACTAATAATACTTCCTGTGTGCACTACTGTCGCTGCTGCTGTACTCTATAAATTACCCTCATTGTAAGACTAATAAAGGATTTTCTAAACTTACTCAAATATAAGAAAGTCCGAAAGTTGAAGAATAAAGAAACTATGCATTCTTCAAGCATTTCCTGTGTTTCAGGGTCTCCCCAAAAGTGGCAGCCATTTTGCCGGTGCTGCATGTAATCCCAGGGCCGCCAGATCTCATGAGAGGAACAAACAAACTCCCCAATAAAGCGAAATGGCTAAAAAAAAAAAGTATATCTAAAAACAGGCAACCTACAACATGAGAGTTTCCTATTAACCTTAGCACTGGTTTAAAATGAACTTAAAGGAATCCTGGAGAGAGACAGGATCAGGGCACAAGCCCAAATAAGCAAAGTTAGAAACAAGCTGCATTGGGATACCAAGCTAACTCTTCTATGGTCTGAATTTTTTAGACCATATTATATGGTCATTACACTATTACTAAAACAACAAATCAAACAAAAATGGATAAATGTATACAACCAGCAACTTTATACAAAAATAAACCAAAACTACACTAATTTGAAAATAAGCAGACCGCATTTGGTGCTGCCAACCACAGGGCAGCTATGGGACAGCTTCTAGGACACAGCACTACACTCCAGTTATGTCTGCGTGCATGTGCAGGCTGAAAAAAACCAACTGAAATCGGACAAATGTGCTGAGGAGCCTTATTACTGAGAAAATTCAGCTCTTGTCCAGTTTCGTAATTTGATTTGCAGGCCTCAACATGAAATAAGACATAATGGTATGCTGCTATGCTGCATATGACCAGTTGTATAAACAGAAAACAGCCAAATCAAATGACTGGATTATTAAATGCATGTAAACATGCTCAGCGTCATTTTGTCGGGTGTCAGGTTTTAACACATCCCATTGTGTGTGTGTGTGTGTGTTTTCATAAAAGCAGCATATAGAAATAGTGGTTAAAACACAACATAAAGGACCATTTAATGAGTTTCTACACATCACGCCACTTATATAAAGAGTTGGAATTCATAAAAAATATGTTCCTTTAATAATACACACTTAAAATACAAATTGCAGGTGGTAGTGTGAGGTGTCTTCACGCAAGAGCCGCCGTGCACGGCTAAAAATGTGACATGTCAGAATCCAGGTTTCACATAACCACAACTGTACTTGCAGAAAAGAAATTAAAATGATCAGTTATTCAGAAGATGGGTTTTTTTTTTTGTACGCCAGGGAGAGTTAATGTCAAAATGAATTCCGTTAAGCCACTAGAAAGGAAATGTCTTTTTTTTTTTTTTTTTCTTAAAGGCAAATTTTGGCAACGTAATTTTCAGGGGAATTGGCAGAGACGAGACAGAGAGAATAGCTAGATGCTGTGAATTATTCCAAAAATCGAAAAACAGCTAAGAGGTTGAGCTACACCGTTCCGTTCGGTGAAGGACTTGTCAGTTTCACCCCTTATTCTCAGGCGTGTCCTTAATCCGATCTGTTAAAACATGCTTGAATTTGGGACAAATCTGTTCCTGCAGAGAGCTTCCAGAAGGAGAATGGACTGGGGAGAACAGAGCCACGGCTGCTGGAGGGCAGGGGGCTAGGATTGGTTTAGGGGTGGTGGGCAGGGACTGGAGACTGTCCCAGTAAACTGCGGCTCTCATCAAAGGTGTTGCTGAAGGAAGTGTAGCAGCATGATCTCGTAGTGCTCACCGGATTCTGGGCAGCGGATACTGTGCCTCTCGTTGGGATAGATCTAAGAGAAGAGAGGTGGAGTGAAAGTTAATGAGAAGCTTTAAAGCAACAACCATGAAGAAAAACCCGGTGTACATCTGAAATGAAACAACACAACATTAGAGACCCAACTGTTTAATTCATTTCAATTCAATTTGATTTGTATAGCACTTTTTACATAGACGCAAAGCAGCTTTACATTGATGCAGGAACAATTGTCACAAACTGGATCCTGTTGTCCCTAAAGCAAATCAAATGGTGACAGCGGAAAGGAAAAACTCCCTTGAGATTAAAAGGAAGAAACCTTGAGAGGAACCAGACTCAGAAGGGAAACCCATCCTTGGGTCCTTTTCTTTGGGTAATAAACATCATTAACATATATAATAAAATGAAATATGTAATATGTCTATGTAGAGATGGGAGAGGGATCATCTTCTGTATAGCTGAAGATAATAGTTTTAGTAAATTTCGTAATTCTTAACTTGCAACTGAGACAATCTTACAATCCAAGCAATAGTGGGTTAAAAGCCTTTATCAAGGACCAAACGGTGGCACTTTGGCAGAGGTGGGATTTGAAACATGAACCTTTTGGTCCCCATTTCAGTACCTTATTTACCAAGCAACCACAATCCCATAAAAGCACATTATTGTTTTTATCCAGAGCATCTTGCATGTGCAAAATGTCACATGGAACAATTTAAACTATTAGGGGTTAAGAGTTTAAGAGCTGAGCTGGCACTTGAACGCTGGACCCTCTGGTCAGCAGCCTAGTACCTTAACAGGCCCATGTGGTTCCTCTTTGCTGCTTTTAAGACCGAGAAAGCTTCCCTTTTAATTTTGGAAAATGACATTATGAAGTAACTTCCATACTACTACTACAAAAAGTACATGTAAGCACCATTTAACAACCATCCAATCAAAATCCTTTCACTCTAATCTCTTAATAATAATAACAAAAAATTAAAAACTGTCTTTTAACTCCACATGTTGTAGACATAAACAGTCAACATTGAATTCATGACATTTTTTTCTGTCCCCTTTTTGTGTGTGTGACGACCTAACCAGTCCTGTGCGCGGTTGCTTGTTTGGACTGCAGATGGTACTAACTCAGTTGATGTGTTTAGAGACTTTGTGCAAGTTTCGTGTCTTTTTGTGACTTTCTGCTACGTGCTTGGATCAAGCTGCAAATAGTGTTCTTAAGTATGTGTGTCTGTCCTTTTTTAAAGTAGTACTCCTTTGTTTGCCCCTCCGCTCATCTGGCTGATGTTGTTCGTATTACTGTCCATCAATGTAATTTAGGCCCCTGTCAAATTCCTTTGTCAGGTTCATCATAAGTGTTAGGGTTCTCTCAGACAGGATAATAATGCATTAATAGATTACAAAAGTTTTAGCATGTGTACACTCAAGCACGTACACCTTTAGATTTACTTTACAGCAGAATAAGAGGACAGTGACACTTAATTTCTGAACCTATGTCCTGCCTCACAAAATATTTAAAAACACCGCACACCTGTATTAGTGAGCTTAAGCAAAAACGCTGGGTGATGAAAACAAGATTTTGTTTGGGATGGAGATATGAGATCTGTTTGACAAAATCAGCTATTTATTGACCTCCTTTTGTGCATACGCTTGAGCGTAAAAAAAAAAAAAAAAATTGATAAGCGCACAGTTCTTCTCTAGCATGTTATGATTTTCCTTTTCTGAACTATTCATCCACCACCAAACTTAACAGTTGACATTACGCATTTGGGAATTCAAGTGCAACTTGCCTGTACACCACCACTATGATCCGAGTCTGAGTCACAGTGGTGTTTCAGGCATCATGCAGGCAAAGAAGTTTTTCGTACACATCAAGCTGTAACTCAAAAACGAATTCGTAAAAAAATGTAAAAAGTTTTCAAACCTGTAACTGATATGGCTTTCCGGCACGGATTAGCTGAGAGACCAAGAAGTTGGTGTGGAAAAAGTGCACATTCTCGTCAAGGAACCCATGTAATATTAGTAATCGGTTTGGCCTGTGAAGCACATAAAGCAAACAAATCACTTGACAAATTCATTAACTAGAGTTAGTCATCATTAGAATATGATGAAAGGTAGGGGTGGGAATCTCTAGGCACCTCACGATTCGATTACAATTTAGAGTGCAACGATTATCGATGCATCTTGATTTGTTTTTTTCTATAGTTTTTTTTCTTTACCATGTGACTACTTGAAACAAATCTATAGCGTCAAAATAGATCCTAAAGTCCTAGGCAATCATTGGCTGTTGGAATTAAGCCCCGCCCACCAGCTCATTCTAAAGAGCCCGCTATGTCAGTGAAAGAACGCCACTCTTTTACCCCGATTGGAAAATGGATGGGAATAAACACAGGGAAGCTGTGTGTTTATGTTTTCACATATCAGCTAGTTTTAACGTTTATGCCTTTTTATAATGAGGCTTAGAGTCAGACTGCTAACTAGTTAATCTAGGTAGAGCATTAACTTAACTTATCTCGGTTTAGTTAACGTTACGTAGCTCAATCGCTTCGTGAAATATAGGTCCTGTTCTGACAGTGTCCTAACGTAGAATATTTATACATTCCAACATAGCTCCCTACATAAACAATGTTTAAACTATATGAGGTTTTGGCAGCTTAACAATAAACTTGTAATCTGAATTAAAACGGAAAATAAAATATACTGATATAGCAATATAAAATGATGTAAGGAATGCCTGTTGCTGGGTGATTTGTTCCAGCTTATTAAATCTTAAGATTAAGTGTTAATATTATGTTATCAAAATATCACCTAGATTAACAAATTAGTAGTCTGACTGTAAGCCTATACGACAAACTGTGCATTACTAAAAGATATCATTGTTAAAACTAGCTTCCCTGTGTTTATTCCATTTTCCAATTGGGTAAAAGACATCCGTGCTTTCGCGGATGTAGAGGGCTCTGTAGAATGAACTGCGCGGAGCTTAACTCCAGTCCGACTGTCAAATCAGGTCCAAAAGTCAAAAGCAAGAAACTTTTTGAAGCGAAAGCAAGACTGAGAAATGTGCAATGGAGAAAAGGTGCAAAGAAAGTTAAAATGGATACTTCAAGATTATTAAACTCAAAATAGATGTTAGAGAGCTCAGTTAACGAGTGTTAATGTTTAAGTTCTTGTAAGAATAGGTGTTGGTCTACATGTTCATATGCCAGTGTGCTCGATTATTATTGACATTTGTTAATCGATTCAGAATCGTTAACGTCCGAATCGCGATGCATCTAAAAATCGATATTTTTTTCCCCACCCCTAATGAAAGGTTTAAATAATTACCTGGATAGATCTTGTCTTATAGAACATTCTACTACCAAAGGATTGATCAAGGTTCATGTGCTCATAGGGAGCGCTGCTTATTGGGATCAGAACTCACTCGTTTGGAAGTTTGTCCACGTGCAAGGCTACAGAACCTGCTTCATAGCCCTGCTGGTTGTTTTCAGGCACGTCCATGTAGCGTTCAGTGTAGCCAGTGTCGTACGCCATCCACACGGTCACAGGAGCTCCAGCTACGGCTACCTGTACAAACAGCAGCTCTAGTAAGGCTGTGTGTGAACATATAATAAAAAAAATAAAAATAAAAAAAAGCACGCCTGGACCCTGAACATCACAGGATTGCTGCCTCCACTTTGTGTAACTGTAAATACACTTAACTAGAAATTTCTGGCCAATGATGTAACCAGATTTCAGGATTTACTGGGTGGAAAATAAACTCAACATTGCAGCTGTAAATAGCTGGCCGAATTAACCGCCAATCAAGGGTAAAAGCCCATCATTTGTGTGGGTGTGTGTGGCTACCTTACAGGTCATGCGCTCACATTTGGACTACAGACTGGACTAATTTGATACAAGTGTTCAGAGACTTTATGGTCTAATTTACTTGAGTGTGTGTGTTTGTAACTTTGTTGTAAATGGCAGTCATAAGTATAATGTGACTATTGTAAATAGTACTCCTTCATTTGACCCCGACTACCTGTAGAATCCCTCCAACCTGGTTCCCATTGACTCGCCGAGTCTTTGTTTTATCTGGTTGATCTTCTGCGTCGTTCACAATACTGTTTAGCAATGCATTTCTGGCTTCCAAAAAACAAAAATAGTTGGCCTATCATTGAATCCTCTTATGTGCTACAACATTCCCCTCCACAGGGGAATAATACAGTAATGTACTTTCTACAATGATAAATATAAAAATATTTTAACGTGTATGGGAATTTAGGCTTTGGATGCTGTGTAGATGGTGGCATTCCAAATCATGTTCAGCTGCATCTCTGACACATATACGGATCATTTGTATAATTGCACTATGTGACTATGGTAATGTCTGGCCAACATCCTGTTTCACGGTTTTAAACGAGGCATACCTGTAGTTAAATGGTAGCATGTTTACAGAACAATGCAAAAAGGCTGAATCTATTCTGTTTCCTGCTAATTAAACAGCCCTGCCTAAACCGTGCAAAGTCAAATTTATTTATATAGCGCTTTTTACAAATGGAGCATTGTCTCAAAGGAGCTTTAAAATAATATATCATCTTAATAGGCCAAGCCACAAATTGAGCGAGCCTAAGGTGACAGTGGAAAGGAAAAACTCCCTGAATGTAGAAGGAAGAAACCTTGGCAGGACCAAGACTCAAAAAGGGACCCATCCTCCATGGGTAGCCTAGCTGGCAAGCATTTGTGCTTCTGCTTCAACAACTTGGACATGAAGGAGAATGTGATTTGAAAAGCCAATATTTGAAGATATTACAAATGACCACTTTGAGTGAGCAAACAGATGTTTGCACAGGAAGACCTTTAAGTGTTGCTCTGCTTGACTTGCTGTTCATGATCCAGGGAACAAATTTGTTTAGGCATATTTACACTGTCACTTTATTTCTGTAGTCATACACTACACAGGCGGTAAGTAACAGCTGAAATACTAAAACAAATGTATCTTTGAAATACAGTACTGTGCAAAAGTTTTACGTCATTATTAGACTATATAGATCATTTTTTAGTAATGGTATGTATACAGAATGTAATGAATGTATACAATGATTTCTCATGGTCTTTATAAGAATATAAACAAAATAACAAAGATTGTATGTACTATTAAGAATTAAAAAGTATTTAGTGACCAGCCACTTGTGCAATAGCAAGATCTGGTAGCTTCATCGGGATGCAAAGTTGATTGTTCTACTGTATGAAGAAGCTTGATCATGAATGGTCTTTTTGTATGTTTCGGAAGGGCAACAGGGTAAAAAGGCTAAGATATGCTAAACCTCCCAAAGGCTGGAATGAAAATCAGTGGAAGAGAGTATTATGGATTGTGAAATGTGTGTGCCCAATCATCGGCTATGTGTTATATATTGTACAGTCATTATACCATTACTAAAGCAAATCTAATGCTGGCCTAAAACTTTTGCACAGTACTGTATTTTTCATTGTAATTCCGTGGGCGTACTGAGCCCAGCAGAAAACCAAGTAGAGCAACATGGTTGGCTAGAGTTTATCCACTTTTAACGACTTTAGCTGTTTCTGTATTTAGTAACTTTACTTATGATAAATCCTTCTTAAAAGGAATACAAATGAATAGCCATGTTTATTTGATTTACAAAACAGTAAATATCACACATTGCTTTTTACACTGGATACCCCAGGGTATCTTTTAACTATGTGATATCTTAGCAGCCACTTCAAATCAGTCATCAGGCATGGTCAAGTCTCAACTGAGCACCAATACATGGTATTTCACGTTCATTTTGGATACTGGTTTGCTTTGTTATCGATACTACAGTGCACTACATTATTTATGTTATCATGCCAAGCTCATTTTTATTTGTCGATGAAACCAAGTCACAGGATTGATCTTTTATGGTTCCTTAAAAACAGCTTCATTTAGCACAAGCACTTCCCTTAACCCTTTCAGTCCATGTGAAATGGCACAGGACCACAAAATCTGTTGGCACAAAAACCTATTTTACACAATCTCAGCTTTGTAATAAAAATTGACATTAAAAAGTTTTTGACTGCAGAAAACTGAGGGACTTGCATATTTTGGTATTCCAAACATTTGGGGGAACTTTTTTCCCTCCCAAATAACTTTTGCTTCATTACAATAAAATCAGGATTGAAAAGGTTAAACAAATGTAAGTGAATTTCCACTCTTAAAATGTTAAGTACTGGAAAGAGGCTAGGGCTAGCAGGAGGCCAGTCGTGATCCTCACCTTAAACACATTCGGCCGCCGAATGAGGCCCATGAGCGAGAGGAATCCTCCGTAAGACCAGCCGTGAATGGCAACTCGACTTAAGTCAATGAACTTGTACTTTTCAGCCACATACTGAAGACCTTCCACTTGGTCCTCAATTTCCACTTGGCCCTGAGAACAGAGGAAAATCAGAAGAGTTACATTGAATGACAGTAATTGTGAAAAAGAACTGTCGTTAAAAAAAAACGTCGGTTTCTTTCTCTGTGCCATTTGGTGGAACATCTGGCATAATATGCTTATATGAAGGTGGCTTCCAATGCAGACCAAACGTTCCCATCTGGCATTGTGTATTCTTTATTCACAGCATGATTACACTGATGTAAAGAGCCAAACAAACAATGCCAGTAGGAGTAGCAACACATGCAAGCAGTTGTGACAAATAAACCTCTGATTTTCTAAATCTAAAACCCTATCACAGAGGACTAATGCCTTTTTAATGAGTAATGTTTTTGTACATGCTCACTTTAGCCAGCTTGCTTATTTTTTACAGAACTAAATATTTTGTAGGTATCAGAAATGTTTGTTTTCGAGGTGGACTCTCAAATCATAGGAATTGGATTTACACAGGCGCGTCAGAAATCTAGAATAGGTTATCAGATCAATCACATGACTTTTATTGCATTTACTGAAATCTCCTGCATTATTCTTGCGCCTATGCAACAATAACATGAACTATTATTATTTTATATTATTACTACCTTTTAAACTAACACTTTACCGCTATAGGACTGGCCACTTACAGATTGCATTTATTACTATTTAATTATTCAAAACATTATCATAATCATGTCTTTGCTATAGCACATTTCATTCTGACTAGTTTTAAAGTTCAGTATAATGATATATTTGTAATGCATTATTTATTTAAGGCACTTTTACTAGAAAACTGTGAAAACTGCTATACATTATGACAGAGTATTTGGAGTGCGTTTATATGAAATAAACCGCTGTCACACAGTAATGAGCAAAGCATATAAGGAAGTGTCTGAAATAATTTATCAGACTTCCCAGTACTTTTCCCGATAAAGTAATGTTGCTCTATATGATAAGGTATACAATAATAAATAGGCGTCTGTTTCAGATACAGTCCTTAACTACAAGTCCTTTCCAGGGTCGAGCAGCAAAATTACAATGTGTTACAATAAAAACTGTGTTTTTCTATGATATATTTTTAATATTTTATAATAAAATAATTACATATTTTAAAGCTGTGCATCAAAATATTAATATCTTAATGTATTATTACTGTATTACAAGTCATTCAAAAGGGCTCCAGACTGTGATTTCAAAAATTCTGCATTTGTGAGTAATATTCTTAGTTAGGAGCTATTCTTAATTAACACCTTTGGATATTAATTTTGTTACATAATTTGTTTAAAAAATATTTTTTTATCCTGGAACTCTGTTCAGTTACTGAATCTTTATTCTTGTTTCTCTTTAATCTGAGTTTCAACATTTTGTCTTGTATAAAAAAAAAAGTTAATAAAAGCCACTAAAAGTATATGGAGTATATATCATATTAGTTTGACCAAACATGACACTCATGGAACAGTAATGCAATATGAAAGAATCATATTGTATTCAGCTTGTATTCAGAAATATATAATGAATATAATATGACATAGTTCTGTTTTCAGGTAGCTCAGTACAAATGAACATGTCTATAATTTGACAGACATTTTTTAGTTACAAGTTTGCAGTTAATTATACATACCATTCTGTTTTTCAAGGCACCCTCAAACTTAAGACCCCTCTGGCATGAGCCCCTTCCATCAATGATGATGACTGCATAACCCAGAGATGCAAGTGTGTTCAGTCGCAAATACTTCACTCCTTTGTAGGAGTTGTTCACAAGCTGCACCTGTGACAGAAACAATCCGCGTTTAATTTTAAAACTGATGGTAGATTATGCTTTTTTAACCTCCGTAATTGTACTTATTATTATGTAGGAGAGACTAGGTAAAACTAACAACCTTATTTTTACATTTTTGTTTTATTTGCACAATTCAATGCTGATTGACACTGACAAAGAATGCCTCGAACCATGTTTGAAAAAACAGACAGTCTGTAAATTAAAATTCCAGCCTCAGGGCTTCCTTAGGTTACACTTTTAAAGACAATAGTAAATAAATGTGCAAAATAATAACAGTGCAGTGCTTAATTTGAGCTGAATCCTGTTGGAACAAGATCCGATATAGAGAGATCCTTGAATAGTTTTATTTCGAGTTCCAGCTATTGCTCACGTGACACATCTCTGTTTACAATGTGTCGTCCAAATTGTAGTGAAGCTTAAACATCATAGGAAAGATCAGATTCAACATATATATATACACACATACATACATACATACATACGTATACACACACATATATATATACACATATATATACACACA
>JAUZST010010609.1:0-12332 GCA_034779995.1 Parotocinclus haroldoi | reverse complement strand
ATATATTAATAAGAGAAGTTTTTATATTTATATGACATTGCATTATGGCATCCACTTAACAAACCTCTATATACCTGTTGGACAAAATCGAAAATGGCAATTAAAGGATATGTTTGGCTAATATCAACCTTATGTATGGTATTTGTGTAACATCAGCACACAGTTAGTAGACTGGCAGCCAGCAGCTGAGGTAACTGACTTGAAACTAGCTTTTTGCCTAAGAAAGTACTTCAGTATAGAATCATTTTAAAATCGTACGTGATCAGCTTAATAGTTGTGGAGGTTATTGAAATAAAATACCATTTAACTTGACTTGACTTTAGAATAATTCAGTGGGCACAGGCAGAAGTACACCCTGGATAGGTTGCCAGTTCATCACAACATTTTGTAACTGCACCACCAAACTTTGACATTGCAAGTCTCACAGGGGATTAATGAAAATCAGGTATGAATAGTATCATTAAGGATTATAATGTTATAATGTATAGGAGTATAATGGGCTTTTCCTAAAGCTAATAACAGTATTGAGGTGTATTGTTATTCAGATTAATAATATACTATACAGATAAATACAAATAAAGATACTCCTTTTCTCGCATTTTCAACTTGTGAGTAAACCTCATAAACAAATTATTGATACAAGCATTTTCACATGTGGAACTATTTAGAAAGTCAAGAATTTATTAAAGCTCATCAAACATTTGTCTAGTTTTATTTATGTATTCTATAATCAGAACCATATTGATAAACTTGCAATAAGGCAAGGCAAGGCTGGGTCAGGAGGCTTGGGTTTGAATCCATGGTGGAGATATATGTACACGCACAGTACTGTACGAAAGTCTTTTTGATTACATATACCAGTAGCGAAGGTAATACTGTGTAGTTATCTCTCAGGCTCTTTATTAGAATAAACCCAGAAAATACAGGAAATTTGCATTCAGTATTTAAAATCCTACAGTAAAAAGATCAGCAGCTTCTATAGGAATGAATGACAAGTATTTAGTGTGACCTTCCCTTACGTAATGTCAGCACGTTCATCAGGGAGCTTCATCAGGATGCCAAGTTGACCCTTCTTCTCAGAAGGAACTTGATTAGGAATGGTTATTTCGGAAGGGTAACAGCCAAGAAACCACTTTTTTGAAAGGGGAGCAGGGTAAAAAGACTGAAACATGAAAGCAACAGAAGGTTGGAATTATGCTAATTTAGTAATAGAAATCCAATTTATGCTCCAAATTTAGACACTATTTTTACAGGGTGATTATGGCATTACTAAAACAAAGAATCTAATAATTGTGGCCCAAGACTTTTGCACAGTACTGTATGCATGGCCATGTTGGGACTGTCCAGTACCCTGCAGTCTGCAAGTCACACTACAAAAATCTGCTTACTATGCTTTCAGTGGTGTTGTGATGGAACGTTTGCAGGTCTGTTTACTCAGACAACAAGGGGTGTTGTCGGGATAACGTCTGTGTTTTGGGTCTTGCACAGTTCTCAGAGTTCTGTAGCCTTTTGCAGGAAAGCTTTCCACTGTTTCTCTATCAACAGTCTTCGGCGTGTCCTTTTGCGGCATTAATGGGCTGTGGGATTTTGATAACAGTGTGCTGTTGTGGCCCCGTCAACTCGCTTCACCTCACACTTTCACTTACGCAGTTTCATTTTAAATTGTTAGTTGTTTGGCGGTTTTACATGGAATCAGCTAAGCAACAGGTTACGTGGAAGGCAGATGCAAGTGTGGCTTGTTTACATTAAAATATACAGACGAGGGTACTTGTGAAAATGCTTGTTTTTATTGTTGCGAGGAAGGAATCAAAGCTTGAAGTCAGTCACGTGACTGACTGAAATGTTATTCATTTAACATTAATTATTCAATTAACATCTAGGCCGCCCGAGAAGGATGGGCCCATTTTTGAGTCTTGGTCCTCCCAAAGTTTCTTCTTTCTTTATTCCAGGAGTTTTCCCTTTCCACTTGCCAAACTAACCCCAACCCCTAACCATAACCCCTAAACCTAACCCTAATCCTAACTCAACCCTAACCTCTAACCCTAACCATAACCCCTAGTCATAACCCAACCCTAACCCCTAACCCTAATCCTAACCCAACCCTAACCCCTAACCATAACCCCTAAGCCTAACCCGAATCCTAACCCAACCCTAACCCCTAACCCTAACCATAACCCCTAGTACTAACCCAACCCTAACCCTAATCTTAACCCAACCCTAACCCACAACCATAACCCTTAAAACTAATCCTAACCCAACCCTAACTTCTAACCCTAATCCAACCCAACCCTAACCCCTAACCCTAACCATAACCCCTAGTCCTAACCCAACTCTAACCTTAATCCTAACCCTAACCCCTAACCATAACCTCTAGTCCTAACCCAACCCTAACCCTAACCCCTAACACTAAACATAACCCCTAGTCCTAACCCAACCCTAACCCTAACCATAACCCCTAGTCATAACCCAACCCTAAACCTTAATCCTAACCCAACCCTAACCCCCAACCATAACCCCTAACCCTAACTTAATTCTAACCAACCTCTAACCCTAGACCCCTCAATTTGGGATTGGCCTTTTAAGATAATATAATACTGTAAAGCTGCTTTGAGACAATGCTCCATTGTAAAAAAGCGCTATAGAAATAATTTGACTTTGACTTTAATCTTTATTGGGAACTTAAGGGGGCACTTGATGACATAGAAAGCCAAACATTCCTTAACATTGCAAGATTTGTATTCAAACTCTGTGAATGATATGGATGGTGAGCCTGAACTGGAAAGAGCAAAGTATGAAAATGATGATTGATTAAATGATTAGGTTAAATGTTTATTACATTCAAGAAAAATGCTAAATCATAGCATTTCACTATTAGTAGTTCTGCCCCCAATTAATATTTTGTAGAAGCGTAGCAAACTACATAACTTTGCAAATTTGGCAAAGTTATGAATAAACAGCAAAAGGACATTATCGTCTTTGCATTTAAATATAGATGCTATACAAATACCAAGATTATAGCTATGCTACATCTGTGTTCTGTCAACTCTTTATGTAATCAAAAGAGGACACCCTAGAGATCCAGTGGTCTTATAAGATAAGACAGCCTGCCGATATTAATTCCAAAAAAGCATTCCAGTCAGGCGTCATGTGCAAGCTCTTACAGGTCCCATCCAATGAACTGGTGTGCCATCCAGCCATTTTATGCCAGTGCCCAATAAATTCCAGGCAGTGGCACCAAGTCTCCGTTGCGCCTATGCCCCTGACCAGAAAGAACAGTGTTAAAAGGTGACAAAAGAACCCCCAAAATAGATGTCATCAGCTGTCCTTAATGGTCACTGGGTTCGATTTAGCAAGTTTCTATTGAATTGTGTGTACAAATGTCATTTTAATATAATATTAAATAATAAATGTTGTCATTGCTGTTAAAGCCATCTGTCATTGGTGATGCTCTTGTGTAGTTCTTTTCTGTCCTGGTTAGATCCAGGTCATCCTTTTTCTCAAGACAGTAGTGTGCAAAATGTTCGGGGCATGTACATGGTTGGTTCTTTGCATCTAACATGTATTTGGGAGGTACCTGCTCTGTATGAGTCTCATACCGATAAGGGGAGAACATACAAACCAACAAAGGTGGCAGCCTGGCTGGGACTCGGACCTAGGTTGGTGGGTCATGGAGCTGCGCAGTGCCAGCACTAACCACTGAGCCACCATGTCACCCTTGGTCAGGTCCATAGTGTAAATAACCATGAGAGGTATTAGAAAGCTTCTGCTGAGTGTTTATTTCTACTTTATTTTCTAATTTCTACTTGTGTGTGTGTGTGTGTGATGCAGGCTGTAAAGACCCACATGTGGACCGAATGTAAATGTCACGGCCTCTCTGGCTCCTGCACGCTCCGTAGCTGCTGGAGAAAGCTCCCACTGTTCCGCCAGGTTGGAGATCACCTCATGCAGAGCTTCCAAAAGGCCATTCGCGTGATGGGCAGTAATGATGGTAAATCCCTCATCCCCCTGGACCCGGATGTCTCAGCCCTGTCTGATCACAGTCTCATCTATTCAGATGAATCCCCGGATTTCTGTAAGACCAATCGCAGGGTAGGGTCTGAGGGCACCAGGGGTCGGGTGTGTAATGGTAATGGGACAGGATCAGGAAGCTGTGACTTTCTGTGCTGCAGTCTAGGACACACAGAACACGCCATGGAATACGAGGGGAACTGCCAGTGCCGCTTTCAGTGGTGCTGCGAGGTACAGTGTCAGACCTGCTCTGTGAGGAAGGAGGTCAGCGTCTGCCTTTAGGCTCCACCGAGCATTTCCGTGTTGCAGTTTTCTTTTTTTAACCCAATCTCAACCTATCTCAGTATATGCACAGTATCTTACAAATGTGAGTACACCTCTCACATTTATGTAACTATTTTACTATATATTTTCATGGGACAAGACAGAAGATATAACACTTCTTTACAAAGTAAAAAAAAGGCCAATCACAGCTTGTATAACAGTGTTAATTTGCTGTTCTCTCAAACTAACTTAACACACAGCCACTAATATTTAAACTGCTTGCAAAAAAATACACCCCTAAGTGAAAATGGCCAAATTGTGCCCGATCAAATATTTTCCATTCCTGGTATCGTGTGACTCGTTATTGTTACCAGGTCTCAGCTGTGAATCGGGAGCAGGTGTGCTAAATTTGGTGTTATTGCTCTCACACTCTCTCACACTGGTCACTGGAAGTTCAACATGGCACCTTATGGCAAAAAACTCTCTAACGATCTGAAAATAGAATCTACATAAAGATGGCCTAGGCTATAAGAAGAAAGCCACCACCCTGAAAGTGAGCTGCAGCACGGTGGCCAAGGCCATACAGCAGTTTAATAGGACAGGTTCCACCAAAAAGGTTTAGTGCACATGCTCAGCACGTAGTTAGAGGCGTGGGGGTCAGCCTGTCAGTGCTCAGACCATAAGTCATATAGTCATTAGAAGCCTCTTCTAAAGATGAAGAAATCTGAAGGAATCCAGTTTCCTGAAGACAAGCAGACTAAGAACATGGATTACTGGAACCCTGTCCTGTGGTCTGTTGAGACCACAAACTTATTTGGTTCAAATGGTGTAAAGCATTTGTGGTAGCAACCAGGTGAGGAGTACAAAGGCAAGTGTGTCTCGCCTACAGTCAGGAAAGGTGGTGGGAATGTCATGGTTTTGGGCTGTGCGGCGTTACAGTTCATTAAGGGAAATATGAGCCAACATGTACAGTAACATACTAAAGCAGAGCATGGTCCCCTCCCTTCAGAAACTGGGTTTCAGGGCAGTATTTCAACATGATAACAGCCCCAAACACACCTCCAAGATGACCACTGACTTGGTAAAGAAACTGAGGGTAAAGGTCAAGCATTCTCAAACGGAAGGTGGAGGAGAAAAAGATATCTCACATCCACCAGCTCTGTTATGTCATCATAGAGGAGTGGAAGAGGATTCCAGTGGTAACCTGTAACCTGGTAACCTGGTTCTAGACAACTCCATGCCCAAGAGAATTAAGGCAGATCTGAAAAATAATGAAGGCCACAGATTTGTTGCCAGTGGTTTAGACACCAAAGGCTGTGTGTTGAGTTATTTTGAGGGCACAGCAAATTTACAATGTTATACAAACTGTAGATTGACTACTTTATATTGTAGTCAGGTGTCATTTCTTTAGTGTTGTCCCATGAAAAGATATAATAAAATAGTTACAAACATATGAGGGGTGTACTTACTTTTGTGAGATATTGGATAATTGGCACAGACTATATTTTGACGTGTTTCTCTTTGAAGGAAAGGACAGAAATCTCCATATTTGGGTACACAAACAATGGGGCTATTTATTCAGTGATTCACGCGCCAAATCTAGTCTCCGGATGAAATGACAATTCGAAATTTCAGTGGTACCTTGGTTCTCGACCACCTTAGGAACTTGTCCAATTTGCTTCTGGGTGCATTTTGACAAGAAAAATGCTCTCGTTTCTGGCCACACTTACCTAGACTGTCTATTTTTATTGTGTTTATTTTTATATTTGCATCTACAGTACTGTATTCTTGTCGGTGTGAAAATAAGTCTCCATGGGTCCTAAAAGGTGGACTGAAAAAGAGCTGACTGAATGCTGTCTGCATGAGATACATGAGATGGTTCAACACTTTAACACTACTAGAAACATTGTGTTTATGACTTTGGCCAACTGTAAGGCTGAACTGCAGACATTTAAGGTGAAGCTGGCAAATAAAACTCCAACTTCATCCTTGTCTCCGTTATGATACACCAAATCCTAATCAAATTCCCAAGTTCATGATACGTTTAACTGGTGATGGATTTGCCTGAAAATATCATAATTATAAATTAGGGAGCTCCTGTACAGTGCAACTCTGTTAATGCAATCTAATACTGTGTGGATTATCTGATCTGAAATGGATTCATTCAATTCCCTTTTACATAATGGGAGAAAAAATGTCTCTTAATTTGCTTCTGGACCAAATTAATGACGAGAACCGCGGTACCACTGTACATATAATGTGTGTCTTCAAACATAGAAAGCAATGTGATGCTTAACATCCACGATACGTTCTGTAAATGCACGCTGTTCATACGCCCTGTAATATATTGCTCACAAAAATGTGGGGATATTTCATTTTTAAATATCTCCTCATTTTTGTGAGCACTGTATATCGTACTAAGCAGTGCTATAGCAGATGCTGCAGTCTAAATTGATTAATTCACTATCAACATTGACCAACACATAAATGTTCTACCTTTTTCACTATTTATGAATGGTAAAATTCGTATCTCACTATAAGGCTTACCTGGAGGAAACCAACAATACAGAGAGAACATGCAATCATTTCTAAAAACAAAAAAATGGAGATAGATATAAGGTTGAGTGAACTCTGGATTAGGCTTTGAGTTCATTTAAAAGAAATGCTGTGTCCTGGAGAAGACGTTTTGGCCGTAAAAAGACAAACTTGTGAGTTTACAAAGCTAGAGCCTGAGAACTGTGCTTACGGCCAAGACTCATTTGAATTCATTCATCATCAGTGACTTCTTAATCCTGGTCATGGGTATGTCTGTCCACAAACAACCGGCAATACGCCCTGGACAGGACTATCTATGGGGGAAATTTGCATGGGCAAATGAAACGAATGAACCTCACATAAAATGATCGCAGAAGGTCAGGACAGTGACTGTATGGAGCAGAATCAGATCATTATCTGTACTAAGCTGTGAGTCATTATGGTACTGAAAAACGGAATACGGGATCTGGTCATTCCTACTGTACACCACAACGGATTTTCAAGCCTCTGTCAATGTGAGATGCAATACTCCCGCCTGCTGGTCAAATCAAGTTAATTCATGTAAAAAAAACTATATTTAATAAAGTGTACCTTTTCATTTTTTGCAAAACGACCGAAAAATATACAGCATTTAGCAATAAGGCGTTGACCTTGAAATATTCGTTACGTAAACGAGACAGGGCATTAAACATTGTAGTTAATTGTAATTGATTTTAATAAGGTAACGATATCACTGGCCATTGTTGTTTTGTTGTTTTATCAATGATTTCATGACCATATACAACATATTGTCGACGACTAAACAACAAATTTTCAAACCGTCACTCTGTGATACTCTTTTCCACTGCACTTCATTCATATATTTGTGAGCTTTAAAATGTCTTTGCGTTTTCACCCTGATCCCTTTCTGGAAAAATGGTTTCTTGGCAGCTATCCTTCCAAAAACCTTTCCTGATCAAACTTATTGATGTGTGATGGGATTTTGGTGGGTGATTTGGTAGGTGTATAACTACCCAAACTGTTCTGGGCTTTATCCCTCCAGGACTGGACCGAATTGAATAAATGCATAATTTTTGGTTATGATAGTTCCAAACATTGGCCACGAGATGGCGTGATTGAATGCAGTGTAAATCGGTGTACGTGTGCCAACGAGCGCATTGCTTTACACATGGCTGTGCACTGGCAGCAGGTGGATTTGAGGTGACGTCATTTATCACTGTGTTCTGCTTAAAAATGAATGGAATTACAGGCATTGCGATTATGTGATTATACTGATTATTGATCCGGTGTGTATAGTCTTATAAGGACACCGTTTAGAAGACCATATAGAGTAACTGGAAGCACCAATGGGTTTTTTCTTTATGAATTCCTCTACTTCCTGTAGAGTCAGCTCTCGTGCAGTTCTGTCTGCGTTATTTCCGTGTCATATGCACAAATTAATCGTCTATAAATGGATGCTGGAATACAAACTGGCATCCTGGCAAAGCTCCGGTTGAGTCCGCAATATATGTTGTGCTGGAAAACGTCTTTTCGCTGGGTTATTATTGGATCAAATCCAAAAATACAACCTTAATCTGGAGCAAAAAATAGAAAACTGAAATAGATGCTCTAACCCATAAAAGCTATAAGAACTAGGTTGAGGCTGCTTTTAGGGCGCTCTGGATTGGTGGACCGATTCATCAGTCATCTAATATTGTTTTAGGATTGGGCTACTGAGGAGGCTTATCCCAGCTTACGGGTCTTTACGGTGCGTGATTTTGCCCGGCTACACATATCAGGTCCTGCCCATTCCTCGCGCACGGTGGGGTTGCGCGCGCAGCGAGATGCAGAAGGAGTGGCGCGCACGAATGTTGCAGACTCACATATATTATAGGCGCCGTAATCCCTGCGATTCAGCACCTGCTATATTTTATCCCTCACCGTCTGGGCAATGGGCCGGTGAGGCGTAAATGGACGTGATCCTCAGCCTCTGAAAGAGCACCACCCCGGGGCAAGTCTACAGGACACACAGAGAGACATTGCATTCCAGCAGGCCGGTGGGTGTTGGTCTTTAACTGCAGCGATGGGCACGGTGCTCTCGATTTCTCCAACCTCCAGGAAAGGGGGTATTCTGGACGATAAGACGGAGCTCGGACACGGAGCAAGCGGGAAGACAGAGAAAAGCCTGAAGCGCCATTCCGTACTCATTTCAGCTCTGACATGGAAGCGCCTGGTGGCCGCATCGGCGAAGAAAAAGAGTGCTAAAAAGGTTAACCCCAATCCACCTGCGGCTCAGATCAGCAATCCTGTGGAGCAGCTAAACACTGAGAATCTGAAAAAATCCCAATCAGGCTCGGAGCGCAAAAAACCTGGCCCTCTAGCCGTACCCGTGCCGACCGTTCCCGACAAGAACCTTCGTGCCAACCAAGTCCAGAATGGATCCCAGAACGGAAAGCAGCTCCTTCCAGTCGAGAGGCAAGCCAGCACCAGGACGATCATCTCCCCACGTCGCGTGATCGTCCAGGCGTCCACGGGCGAGCTGCTGCGATGCTTGAGCGACTTTATGTGCCGCAGGTGCTACAAGCTCAAAGAGCTGAGCCCCAACGAGATCATTCTGTGGTTTCGCAACGTCGACCGCTCGCTCCTTATCCAAGGCTGGCAGGACCAAGGTTTCATCACGCCCGCCAACCTGGTCTTCGTCTACCTGCTTTGCCGGGAGGCCGTGACCGAGGACATCAGCAGTGAGTTCGAGTTGCAGGCCACCTTCCTCACCTGTCTGTACCTGGCCTACTCGTACATGGGCAACGAGATCTCGTACCCGCTCAAGCCCTTCCTGGTCGAGACCAACAAGGAGGTGTTCTGGGAGCGCTCGTTGCGCATCATTGACAAAATGAGTGCCAAAATGCTGCAGATCAACGCCGACCCGCACTTCTTCACCGAGGTGTTTCAGGACCTCAAGAACGAAGGAGGTCCGAAGGACACTAACGGTAAATGGACAAGCACTTTAGACCGCTAGGGTTCGGCTTTATTTGAACAGGGAAGTGAAGGTCTCCGCTCAGCTTTCATACACCACGCGAAGGGTGAATTGAATGTAAGACCCCGAACGGATGAAGGCGTGAAGTTTCACGTGAAGTAGTACTGCAGGTGAACGAATATGGACAGAGGTTTGCTCCTCTCCTCCACCGCAGGGGTTTCATGTTATTAAATGTATAATACCGCGACCCCGTGAATGTCATGAGGGAATTACCGGGGGTCTTCTCTTAGTTTACTTCAAATGCATGCTTAAAAGTATTCTACTTGTATCTTCATTGCGGCTTTTATTGAAACCTGCTACCTGGTGCCAGGCTACAGTGAGAGGTGTATACAGTGTTAGTGCGTCAGTATTCAGACCTTTTATTTCTCTATCTGATAGAAAAAAATACATTTCTTTAGCGCGTGAGACGCAATGTTGTCACCGACGCTGAGCTGTCCGTGGTGCTGGCCTCTCACTCACTCTCTCTCTCTCTCTCTCTCTCTCTCTCTCTCTTTCTCTCACTCTTTCTCTCTCTTTCTCTCTCTCACTCTCTCTCTCTCACTCACACACACACACACACACACACACACACACACAAACATTTGTCACACTACTAATGAGTACTTTCCACTGACATAATGATTACCTTAACTAATTAATACTATAACTCGGTAACCTAATGGAGGTCCTTAGGCATGTTCTTTTTTCAACAGAGACTTGCAATATTGTAAGCAGCACAACAGATTTCATTATATGGACCCAGTATTACATTGTGAAAGCCCTGCTAAATGTCCCCACGATGATAGGAAGATCTGACATATTGTAACTGGGCACATTTAGCTGGGTCCTTGCAATCTAATTCAAATATAACCACACATTCTTTATGAATGCTACTCCTAAACCTGACCCAAAGCAAGACCTTCCACATTGTCAAAATAATCTTGCAGTTATTGTAAACAAAACAACATTTCCTTATGAGGACCTAGCAAAACATCCCCACACGGCACAACATGTCAGAACTTTCTAACCTTGTAGGGACATTTGTTTCCCACAATGTAAAATAAACACGGCCACACACTCTCTGTAATATTGTGGGGACTTATCATCATTAATGATGGACATATGATCATTAATACTCGAGTTTATTAATGATGCAATCAACCATAACCTTAAGCTAAAGCAAATATGGTGGGTAGAAGCTTGACGTTTTGTAAACAAAACATTTCCTCATGCAGACCCAGCAAAATGTCCTCACAAGGTACATACTGTCAGATTTTTCTGTCTTTGTATTATCATTTCACTGTCACAATACTATATAAATCTTATCTGCCCAACAAGCAAACAAACAAACAAACACACACACACCCACACACACACACACACACACACACACACACACACACACACACACACACACACACACACACACACACACACACAGACGCACCTCTTGATGCTATCTATCTGTTTAAACGTTGAATGTACCTTTTTTGCAACAGAACGACTCTCTACCATCCAATGTGCCAATTGTTAGTATAAAACGTAATGTTTTATATTGTATATTTGGAAATATATCCATAACGAATACCACTTGCTCTCTCCCATTCCTTTACGTTCTTATAGGACAATTTATTTATCTGTATGGCTGTGTCATCTGTTTATTAGCTCTAATAAGACAGGGTTTGTTGACTCATATTTGCAAGAGTGGAGGAAGTTTGCTGAGACCGTTACATCATACATTGGCACATGGAAGGAGTTAGCACACTGGACAGATAATCATGCGGATAAGGATACTTGATTGGCATGGCACTAATACATCCATCTAATCCCTTTCTCATGTAACAGCATTTTCATACGTAGGGTGTGAACCTTTCGGTAAATCCAGTGAACAGCTTTATGTCATGCTGCTTCTGCGTAAACAGCATGCACAGTGCTGTGCAAAAGTCTTAGGCCACCCTTAGATATTCCAGTGCCTTAGAAATAGTATATTGACTATATAGAATTATTTATCGGATTCATTTAATGGAATACAACCAGAAAGTACAGGGAATTTGTATGCAGTATTGAAAACAAAAAACAACTTCTATAGGCTACAGTGGCAAGTATGTAGTTTGAACTCCCCTTACATTTCAGCAATACCAGCATTTTGGCTAATTTATCAGGATGCCAAGTCAACCCTTGTACAGTACAAAGAAACTTGATCATGGCCATTTTGGAAGAGTGGCAGGGTGAAAAGGCAGTAAGATATGCCAAAACTCAAAAGATTAGCTGTAAAAGAGTGCTATGGAGTGATGAAGAGGAGTTAGAAATGTTTGGGTTTAGACCATCATGGGCTGTTATTGCTTTAAATGGAAGGTAGTTTGATTTCTGTTTGATTTCTGTTCCATGGACAGTAGTTCAAACAGCGCACGCGCACGCGCACGCGCACGCGCACACACCCACACCCACACACACACACACACACACACACACACACACACTCACACACACATTCACTCACTCACACACACACTCACACACTCACACAGACACT
>JAUZST010010608.1:0-37385 GCA_034779995.1 Parotocinclus haroldoi | reverse complement strand
GATAAGGCCCATGACAGATAAGGCCCATGACAGATAAGGCCCATGACAGCTAAGGTCCATGATAGTTAAGGTCCATGATAGCTAAGGTCCATGACAGATAAGGTCCATGACAGATAAGGTCCATGACAGATAAGGTCCATGACAGCTAAGGTCCATGACAGCTAAGGTCCATGACAGCTAAGGTCCATGACAGCTAAAGTCCATGATAAATAAGGTCCATGACAGCTAAGGCCCATGATAAATACGGTCCATGAAAGCTAAGGTCCAGTCATACAGAGCATTGGACACGCCCCTTTCTCGTGACATCACACTCTTAATTTAAAGTAGATGTTACCTTATTGCAGTAGAGCATCCAGACCTCGTACAGTCTCTCTTGGGACGCCATGGTCCCTCACGCCAACGGGTAACGATCCAGACACAGTAGCCACACCTTCACATGGTCCAGACCCTCACATTATGGTCCTGCAGTGGGCTCAGGGGCGTGTGTGTGTGTGGTCCATCAGAGATCAAACAATCGTGAATTCCTGCATGGGATTTAGATTTAGATCTGTCAGGAGAAAATAATCAGAGGGAGAGAGAGAAAGTTACAATGTCAAAAAAAACTGCAATGACTAAGGACCAACTTAAAGACACAGGGACCCAGGAACCAAGACTTCTAGGGTCCCAAGGACCAGGAGAGACCAAGAGAACTAGAGGCCCAAGGACACAGGGACAAAGGGATCCAGGAAACCAAGGATCCAGGGACCAAGACAACAGAGATCATGGACCAAGAACTACAGACCCCACTGTTCCCCATGGGAACCTGTTACCTAGATATACAGAACTACAGGAACTATAACAGCCAGGGACCCAATGACCCAGTGCCGCCACCACAATGTACCAAGCCAGCTAAGGACCCAGGGACTGAGACAGTTGGAGAGCCATGGAGCCATGACAACCAGAGACCCATGGACACAGGTACGAAGACAACCAGGTACCATGACAACCACGTACCATGACAACTAGGGACTTAGGGACCGAGACAACCAGGGACCGAGACAACCAGGTACCATGACAACTAGGGACTTAGGGACCGAGACAACCAGGGACCGAGACAACCAGGTACCATGACAACCAGGTACCATGACAACCAGGGACTTAGGGACCGAGACAACCAGGGACCGAGACAACCAGGTACCATGACAACCAGGTACCATGACAACTAGGGACTTAGGGACTGAGACAGTCAGGTACCATGACAACCAGGTCCCATGACAACTATAGACTTAGGGACCGAGACAACCAGGTACCATGACAACCAGGTCCCATGACAACCAGGGACTTAGGGACCGAGACAACCAGGTACCATGACAACCAGGGACTTAGGGACTGAGACAACCAGGGACCGAGACAACCATGTACGATGACAACTAGGGACTGAGACAGTCAGGTACCATGACAACCAGGTACCATGACAACTAGGGACTCAGGGACCGAGACAACCAGGTACCATGACAACTAGGGACTCCGGGACCAGTACAACCAAGGAGCAAGAAAGCTAGGGGCGAAAGCTAGACCCAGGGATCGAGACATCCAGGGAGACAGTGACTGCAATATTATTAACAATTATTATTATTATTATTATTATTATAATTAACTACAACGTTTACATGACTTCAGTTCAAATGTGTGTCATATAACATGCTATTTATATTATAGAATGTATATAATACTACATATTAAACCAGTACAGCCAGTATATTAAGACTAACAGGACCTTATTAATCCCTTTATAATCTGTACATTTAATTCAGTTGAACCCATTTTTAATCCAAATCTCTAGTGGCTCAGAAAGTATTAATAACGGCAGTATCTTGATTTCAAACTATTTTAAAAGCATTCCTACAGTGTAAAACGTGACAAAGTTTACACGCATGCTAACATTTTAAAACCGCCCAGGCTTATAATAAACTGAACTCGTGTCGTTTTGTTTTTTATTATTTTTTATAATATATTTAATCCATATATAGTCAGGTGGTAGCACCACGCGACACTTTATTCTATTTAATTCGTAATTAAATAATAAATAATTCCGGTTTCGTCCACTGAAGGTATGTTGGTATAAATGAGGAACAGGACAACAAATAACGCCATGCATTCGTTACGTTGTTTTAAGCACCGAATATTTAAAATAAACGTAAATTCAAAGGGTTTAAAACAGCACGGTTTTGTGTTTTAACCTAAAGTTAGTAGGGATTTAATCATCTGAATGCCACAGCACACAGCCCTAACACACCAATTCCTCCGAAAAGGGCACAATAATTAACATAAGCGCGTGATCTACTGCATTATTAAGCTCTAGTTGAGATTAAAAGTTAGAACTTACCGTGTTTTTAGTAAGAAAACTGGTTTAAATGAGGAATAAGGGCGTCTAATCCTCTCGGTTAGCAGGTTAGATTAGCTCTGCACTTGCTCCCTCCCTAGTGCCCTTCATCCTCACTACCCCTCCTACACGTCGTAAAACGGTGTAAAACGCCAACGTTGAGTCCACAACCAAATTGTGTGACATAACCTCACCCAAATTCGGTGTTACCCCCGATTGTGGTTTATGATTCACCCCTGGACCAACCTTCGGTCCCTTTTTTTACGTATTTATTTATTTATTTTCAGCCTCTCCGTTTCGCGACAGTTTGGCCTCCTTTTGCGGTGCCTATGTGGAGCAAGAGGCGTGTCCGGGCTGTGTTTCAAATCGGCACCGCTTTCACACTACCAGCGCACTACTTAGTATACTTATCTGTTAGCATATTTGCACCCGCTTAAGTTTAAAATGCTACGTAAAACAGGTTAATTCCAAGGTTTTTTCGCTGCGTGCGACTTTCACGCCAGCACCATATCCTTTTATGAAACTCGCTGCAGTATAGGAGGAGTCATAGCGCCACCTGTTGGTCTGTGACCAGGCAGAGACTCTGTGGCGATGAGTTAGCGTACTCGACCTATGCCACCTCACCCCGTAGCGTGAATTAAAGAGTAATTCTTTTTTTTTTCTTCTTTTTTTTTTTAACAAATACTTTTAGCATTACGCAGACATTTGAGTGGAATCGAAACATTAGCAGATTAAATCCTTTAATTACACAATTACACTTTAATTACACAACGTAACACAAGTTTTGTTCCCAGCACCTTCTCATTCATACAGTCAGACTAAGAACACTAAATGCATTGGAAATTTACACAAATTTACCAAAAACGGTTCAGGAGTGTGGGGTTTTTCCGAGATTTACGACTACACTGCGAATCAGTTTCACAAATCAGTCCCCCAATATAGTCGCCCATCATGTTCTCATTATATTGTCCTTGGTAACGGCAATCAAAATTCATAATGTCCTGGTGAAAGCGCTCACCTTGCTCCTCTGAATAAGCTCCCATGGTCTCTTTGAACTTACCAAGATGAGCATCAAGGATATGGATTTTAAGTGACATCCTGCGGCCCATGGCAGCATAGTTCTTTATCAGAGTCTGAAACAGTTATGCATCGTTTTCATCTTTATGATTGCCTAGGAAACCATGAACCACTGCGACGAAACTGTTCCAAGCCGTTCTCCCTTTCCTATTGAGCTTCTCGGGAAATTCACTGCACTCTATGATCTTCTTGATTTGTGGTCCGACGAAGACACCAGCTTTGGTCTTTGCTTCAGACAGCTTAGGGAAAAGATCTGGGGGGTAAATGAAAGCTCTCGACTCCTTATCTAGAGCCCTGACAAGTTGTTTTATGAGCCCTACCTTAATGTGTAGTGGTGGCATCAGGACCTTGCTTGGGTCCACCAGTGCCTCCCACTTTACGTTCTTCTTCCCCACAGAGAACTCTGTCCGCTGAGGTCAGTCCCGCCTGTAGTAGTGCGCTTCAGTGTCCCGGCTGTCCCGAAGGTAAATAAAGCAAGGAAACCTTGTAAAACCACCTTGGAGGCCCATCAGGAATGACACCATTTCGAAATCTCAGGTAACTTCCCAGCCGTATCCTTCCTCATCATGCTTCAAGGCACCTAGCAACATCTTGACACCGGTGTATTCCTCTTTCAGGTGCCCCGAGGGAGCTACAGGAAGAGACGGATGCTTGTTCCCATTGTGGAGCAGCACGGCTTTGAGGCTCTTGCATGAACTGTCTAGGAAGAGGCGCCACTCCTTCGGGTTACAGGTGATACCCATAGCCTCGAATAGACCGGCCGCATTGTTGCAGAAGCACAGTCCATCTTGATGACTGAAGAAGCTGGAAAAAAAAACTTGGTGACGCTTTCATCTCATAAGTTACGTTGCTTGAGCTTTGATGTCAGAAGCTCAGCGTTGGACTTGGTGAGACCGTGGTCTCTGATCAGGTGGTTGAGGTCTTTTTGGTTAGGGTAGTATGGCTTCCGCTCCTCAGCTGCATATGAAGACAAATCGGGATCTTCAACGTCTTCCTCGGGTGTCTGACCTGCTGCTTTCTCCTGAAGGTGGTAGAGCTCGGTCTGGAGGAGTTGGTACAGGAGGTAGGAACGTCAGGATACCTTACACTTTTGCCAGGGCAACGTTTGGAAGGGTCCACCATGCAGAAGTAGCAATTTGCTACTTTTGTGATCAGTGGGTTCACGCCAAATTCTTGGGGCAGCAAAATGCGTGGCGCTCTTCTCTCCCCTGTACCGACCTACAAGCAAACAAAAACGAATTTGGATTGAGAATCTGATTTAGGCCCATTTCAGCACAGTTTGAGATCTGCGTTATATATCATATTATATATTGTATTGTTTGTTATATTTAACTGCAGCACTGAAATTTGTGAAAAGGTGTTAATTAAAGCTCTTTCAAACTTTAACTGGTTTCAAAATTTAGCAAAATAAAGATTAAAATCTGCTATTTAGGAGAGTACCATTGATCCACTTACCTTCAAGACGTTCCTCGTAGTGCTCCCATGTGAAACGAGGAGCCCGTGGTTTGTCTTGGTCACCAACAGGCATGCCGAAGTATGCCTTGTAGGCCTCACACATCTTAGCAGATGCTTTCACAGAGTACTTTTTTCTCTTTTGTCTTTATAAATTGGCCACGTGCGTAGCAAAATGCGTCTGCTGGATGTTTGCAACCTCTCGGTGCCGTCTAAATGGACCGAGCTGCTGTGTAGTGTAAGGAAAAAGGACAGCAGCATCAAAGTACAAGGGGGTACTGAGGATTCAGAGGAGCAAGACGGTACCAGAATAACACACAGTATGCACATTTGAAAGTGGCGGCCGTTCCTAAGCTCCTCCTGTAATGGGTGCGGGGTGAAGCGTGAACACCGTCGTTATCAGAACCCGAATAGATACCGAATTCACACCGGTCCGTCTCAAGGTCAATTCCCCTTTGTCTGGGATGGCCGTTGCCCACTTACTCCTGTCTCTCCGTCTGTCAGGAAGGGCTACGGTGGCCCTAAATAACTGTCACGTACAATTCTGTACAGTCCCAGAAACTTCTTGGTAGTTCTCACAGTTCCAGAAGCTTCTTGAGGTCTCTTGAAATATCCTTAGAAATAGACCCCCCCCTTTCTATAAGGGAAATTAGGAAAACACACTTAACAACTGGGAACAAAATTGTTTTTTGTTTAATTGTTACACTGTGTAATCAATAACGCGTTTTTGCCTCGTGTCGTGTCTTATCCTGTTCACTACGCCAACATTTCTCTGACCGAGGGCTACCGAGTCATCACACTTACCAGAACTGTACCATTACCATAGATTTTGTTTATTGGGCACTTTTTTAATAGCTGTTGAGGGTTTAGGGAACCAGGGCCATTTAGCAGACGATCTTATCCAGAGCGACCTTCAATTTATAGCCTTACAATACTAGCAATGGTGGGTTAAGGGACCTGCTTAAGGGCCCAACTGTGGCAGTTTCGGCAGAGGTGGGGTTTAACCATTAGTACCTTAACCTTAACCAAAATACATTTCACCTTTATATGTCATTTATCCAGACTGACTTACAATTAACACCCTCTTACAATCCAAGCAACTGTGAATTAGGGTCCCAACTGCTCAGGGACTCGAACCCTGGACCTTCTGGTCCATAGTCCAGTAGCTCAACCCCAAATTCGTCCATCGGGCTGCTAGAGCTGTCGCACCACTGGATTTCACACACCTCAGTGGATGGCATTGGATCTGAATGAACACCCGAGTGTGTCCCGATACTTTCGGTCATGTAGCGTATGGAGACAAAAAGGTCTGCAGTTCAGTCCTCAAGCTGTACCCTTTAAAGAAACGCAACCAGATGTTCAGATTTAAGCACTTTATTAAAAAAAAGCAACAAATTGGCACTGAAAGGGGTTTGGACAGGGAAATGGTCACCAAAAACCATCGTCTAATCAGAGCAGAGACGTAGAATCAGTCACAAAGACGATTTTGGCAACTCCTGTGTTTGCCCTGATCGATTAAAAAAGCCACACAAGGCTGATCAACAATGATCAAACAGTCGAGTGTACAAGAAGCAATAATAATAATAATAATAATAATAATAATAATAATAATAATAATATGTAAGAAAGGCCTCGAACTTCATACAACATTTCATTTTGGTTTGCACAATTAGTCAACAATAAACAATCAAAACATCCCAAAATAACATAAACTAGTCCTTCGTGTCTCCTGTTCCTCATACACACACTCATGTTCTACAGTGGGACCAGTGTGTTCAAATAGAACGCACAATTAATACGGAACAAGGGAATGTCAGCGAACCCTCATGGAGCCATGCAGATGGGGGCACCACTGGTCTGGTCATGGGATGCCCACAGAGGTCTTTGTGCCCCCGTGCCCACCCTCAATCACACAACTCTGAACAGATCTCCTAGATCAGGCTCCAAAAATCCAGCACGGTCACCGTCCCGTTACATCAGCTCATTAGGAAATCCTCGCAGGTGGCTCCACAGACCAAACAATGCGGCCTGATGTTTGTAGAAATGCTTGAGACCTTTACGAGGTAAATGATGCTCAGCAACTCGGAACGCTTGGGCTCCGGGGCTCGAACAAATCCAACCGAGAAGGTCGATCTAAAGTCAGCTGACACGCCGGGCCATTTTACCTCCGTTTCTCATCCTCTGTACACTTCCCGTGTCTTCTTCTCCAACAGTCACGACTTACCCGAACCTTCCTCTACAAGGACAAACCCGTAAACGTTTTATTCGACGTCCTTTATACCTTCCGCTCTTCGCCCCGCCTTCCAAATACCTGCTAATCTCTCTCCACGGTGCCTTCACTTTAATTCGGAGTTTCGACCGAAGACGCTTGGATTCTGAAGAACTAAAGAAGAGCGCTGCCAGAATACGTCTCACTCGACCGCAATGACAAATGTTACCTTTGCCACGCTCGCGATGCATTCTTACCCACCCAGGAGAGTGCGCTTTAAAAGGGGCGGGGCCGAACGTTACGACCGACGAGGCGATCGGAAAAGTGCTTGAGGTTTGACTCGATGCTTTCGTCCCTCCACGATGCCGTCCGTTGTGGTAATCTGGTTTCAGTTACTGTCACTTAAGTCCGGTCAAGTAGCCAGGAAAGTCAAGCAAGTCCTCAGGAAGTCATCGGGAAGAATTATTTCACTACGACTGCATTCGAGGCACAGCTACGAGATACGGTACACCATCGAGCGAGGCTTAGGTTGCGGTCGGGGTTCGGATCCCGCCTATGGCGAGGTGATGACCGAATAAAGCGCTGCACTCGGATTTCCATGACATTAACAATGATAGCGATCCTATGTCAGAACTCGTACCTGTCGCTCTGAATTGAACACAGTACAAATCAGAATAAACGCAGGATAACTTGAGTCTCATCCTGATCCCTGAACTTAAATTCCTGATAAGAAACACCAAAATAAACCAACAGAAATCCTCCCTGATTCTCATGGAAACGTAAGCTTATGAACGTTACATTTACTAAACTGAAAGGCAGGATTGATCTGTGTGACGTTCAGAACGAGCGAGTCCTTTTAATTAACAAAATAACTTCATTAAACCGCACCAACATCGTTATAACAGATCATTATCCGCAGGTCAGTAATAATACCGTCAGCTTTAAGGTTTAATACTGTGCGTTCGGGAAAACTTTAAAGTGAACTTCTGACCCGAGGCTCTGCAAACCCCTTCAGTAAGTCACCCTGAGCTTTAAATTCAATTTAAGCAAACGCTCATAGGTTTTAACGCCAACAATTAAGATTAAAACTGAACAGCAAAGCGATTTTTGTTCTTCATTGTGGAAATAAAGAGAAATCGTCTCAAAGAAGACGATTTCTGAAAGTGGAAGATAAAGAAAATCCAAACAAAGATGGAACAATAAAATAAATACAGAAAAACTGGAGAAAAAAAACAAACAATAAGCACCACGAGAAAAAAAATAAGTCTGAGAAACCAAGAAAAAAAAAATCTTATTTTCTAATTTTTTTCTTTTTTAAATGTAAAAGCATTTAACGTCAATTATTTTGTATTAATTCTTACAAAAGCAGACATTCAGGGCGACTTAAGACACTTTCTCCTTCTTCTGAGACGTTCACTTACAGAACTTACGCAAACCTAAAACTTACGCTAACCGTACGTAGTATTTTATTCGGTACCAGACGACATTCTTTAGACCTTCTTCAGACCTCCTACCTGCTACCTTCCTACACTTCACCTCACCTGGAGTCTGCAGAGCCTCGAGAGGAAAAAAAACAAAAAAAAACGTGGAATACGAAGAATTACAGAAGAAAAATAGTAAAGAAACGAACCTTACGTCAAAAGGTTACGACAATAGTTACGGCGTTCCCTTTTTATGACTGCGAAGCGAGTTCCACAGGAGCGACTGCTTTTAAAGGAGAGGGGTGGGGAGGGCGGAGCTTACGTTAAGATTTCAACCAATCAGAAACGGTGCGTGATTTACGGTCGTTTAGCCTCCGTACGTCGAAGCTGTTCGTCCCGGGAAGCGGGTTTTAATTCCAAAAACGTTTCATCGGGGTAGCGTGACCAAGTTTGTGATTGGCTGATCAACTGCGGAGCTCCGCCTCCTTTTCACCTGAATACGTCATTCGTTTTCCCCAGATATGCATTTTATATTTTAGAAGAAATCAACGCACGCTGCCGTTAGTTTGTGCTTCGGTTAGGAACCGTTAAATACGATAAGAGAAAAGTTCCATCCCTTTTGGCCACGCCCCTTACTATGCCCAATCCCATTTTCAGTCTTTGACTGCTGGAGGGGTCTCAGGAAGGGAGGTGTGCCTGCGATTAGGGCGTGGGTTCAGGTTACCCCAGGACGGGGTTGGAAGGGGGAGGGAGGTGGGGTGGGGGGGCGGGGCTTTACTAATCATAGCAGGCACGCTTTGGTTCCGCCTCAGTCCGACCAGCAGGCTTCCTCCTGCCGCCGATAAGAAAGTGGAATGCTGATGAGGGGCGCTCGACTCCGCCCCCCGGATGACGCTTTTGTCCAATCCGAGCCTCCGAAGCCGCTCGACAAGGTCAGGTTTCAAGCCGTAGACGTCCTGTAGGAAAAGCTCGGCCGGCCGCGACGCAAGGAAATTATCCGAATGGGCGGAGCTCGGCTCAAACGGGTCGGGGGAGGGGCAGGGGGAGTTAGGAGGGGTTCTGGGGGGCAGGGGGAGGGGCGAGGCAGTTTCAGCAGGGGGCGGAACCCTCTGAGCGGAGATCCCCTTCTCCAACACGAGCTTAGCCAGGCCTCCAGGGGGCGCCGCAGGGCGGCGGGGCGGTGACGACTCCCCCACGCTCAACCGGCACGGGGTGACAGGGGTGGACGGGGTCGAGCGCAGAGAACTGGGGGTGTAACCACAGGCAGAGGGGGTGGCTCCAGAGCTGTAAAGGGGGAGGAGCACAAAGAGAGGGTGTGAATAAGAATCATATAAATAAAGAAATAATAAATAAATAAAGAAAACAAATTTTTTTTTTAAAAATCAGAGGAGAGTCGAAACAAAAAGAAGGTTTAAAAAAAGTGGAAAAGACAAGAAAACCAAATAAAAGAAAAAAGAGGATTAAAAAAAAATAGAAAATAAAGCGAGATAAGAATGGTATAAAAACAAAAAGAAAAAGGGAAAAAAAGAAAAACAATACTAATAATCAAGGGTAAACAAAAACAAAGACAGCACATCAATAAAAAACAAAAGCACATGGAGAGATAAAGAGAAAATAACTATAAAGAGAAAAAGACCGAAAATAAAATAAATAAGTTAGAAGAAATAGAAAATAAAAGCATAAAATCAAGACTTTTTTAAAAATAAAAGTATTAAGTAGAAAGTATTCATCCTAAAAAAAATTACAACAGAACAAATTTTTTTAATGATGAAATAAAGAAAGAAAAAACAAAATGATGAAGAAAACATGAAAGAAAGAAAGAAAAATATCAAAGAAAAGAAATAAAAACAAAATGACAAGAAAAAGAGAAAGAAAGAAAGAAAGGAAATAAAAAACCAAAATGATAGAAAAAGAAAGAAATAAAAGAGAAAAAGAAAGAAAAATAAAAGAAAAGAAATAAAAAACCAAAATGATGAAAAAAGAAAGAAAAGGGAAAAAGAAATAAAGAAAAGAAAGAAAAAAATATCAAAGAAAAGAAATAAAAACAAAATGACAAGAAAAAGAGAAAGAAAGAAAGAGAGAAAAGAAAAGAAGTAAAAAAACCAAAATGATGAAAAAAAGAAAGAAAAGAGAAAAAGACAAAGAAAAGAAAGAAAGAAAAATATCAAAGAAAAGAAATAAAAAACCAAAATGATGAAAAAAGAAAGAAAAGGAAAAAAGAAATAAAGAAAAGAAAGAAAGAAAAATATCAAAGAAAATAAATAAAAATGATGGGAAAAAAGAAAGAAAGAAAGAAAGAAAGGAGATTAAAGTGTCAAAAGGGAAAAATAGGAGCAGAAAACAAAAACGGTGATTTACAGAAATAACGCAGGACACAAATTAGAAATAAAAGAAAGATGTTGAATTAAAAAAAGTAGGAAATAAATAAAGAGAAAAATCTAGAAGTGAAAACACAGGAGCAGGAAAATAAAGATGAAATTTGAGGAGAAACTTGAACTAATTAATAAATTAAAGATGAAACCCTTTTTTACATTTAAAGAAATCAATAACCAATCAGACGCCGGTACCTGGGCGTGACCTGTGTGACATCACTGGGGTGGAGGATACGGCAGGTGGTGAAGGTGTAGGTGGAGAAGGTGCAGCTCAAACATTTCCCAGGATTTACACCTGGAACTGTAGTAAGATATTTGAACACAATTAACACCTTAATTAATTAATTAAGAGTCATTTAGTGAAGTTACTGACCTTGAGAGGGCGCTGTGGTCACGAGGCCTGACTGGGATACAGACAGGGCCGGCGCTAACGCCGTCGACTTAACCGGAGCATCTGCAGCCAAAGAGACAGGAGAACCTTGGACAGAAGCAGAAAGGGGCGTGGTTTTGGGCGGAGTAAGGGCACACCTGTCAGGTGTGGAAGCCGATTGGACGCAAAAGGTAATCCCTCCATCTTCATCCTCCTCCTCGGTCGTCTTCTCCGCCCAAGGCGCTCGGGCATTCTCCTCGTCCTCCTCCAGGTCGCTCAGGTGATACACAGCGTCCTGTGGGAGGGGCCTGAATCCCTTGGTGATCACACCTGGGTGCAGATCCAGGACGGAGGCCAGGTGAGGCTTAGCCAGCTGCTGCCAGTGGTGCAGAGTCAGAGATCCTATAGAGGGGGTTAAAAAAATAAAATAGATAAAAATAATTTTTAAAAAGGGGGCGGGGTTTAGGACACGCTCATAACGACTACATATAGGTTCCCTATATAGTGATTATGGTGTGTGGTTTGGAACATGTCCATAGCAACAACGTTTGTGTGCCCTACCTAGTGAATAGTGGGATCGGTGATTGGACATGTCCACTATAAAGTGAGTAGGGAGTGTGGTTTGGGACACGACCACTGCTACAATGCGTAAGTGCGTGAACTAGTGAACAGGGCAGGTAGATTGGGACACGCCCATTGAAAAGGTTTTTATGTGCACTACAGAGTGTACAGTGACTAGCACATGTTTGTGTGATTTGAGACAGGTCCACTGTAAAGGCATTTATGTGGACTACACAGGGAACAAAGTGTGGGATTTGGGACACGCCCATTGTACCAACATTTAAGAGCACTATGTAGTAAATAAGTAAGGTGTGTGGTTCAGGACATGTCCACTGTACCGTCCATTTAAAAAGGCTTTTATGTGCACTATATAGTGAATAGGAAGTGGTTTGGGACGCGTCCATGGCGATCTGACCTTCCATGGGTTTGACGATCTGTAGTTTTTCAGGGAGGAACGTCCTAAAGCAGGCGGACGAGCCGGACAGCTCGGACAGGTCGGTGAAGGAGGAGCGCCCGCTTCGCACAGGTGAGCCGCAGCCACTCCCACATCCTTCTGACTCCGCCCCCTCCGCGAGCTCCTGCAGCTTTTTGTTCCGCTCGGCCTGAAAGTACTGCCTTTCGCTCAGGACGTTCTGCCTCCTCAGAGTGAGCCGGCGCAGGGCCGAGACGACGTCGCCCGCTCCGGGAGGGTCCGGGCGTCTCCCCGGGGCGCTGCGGGAGGAAACGCATGGCGGGTTTAAAAACGCGAAAAAAAACCCCGATTCTGTCCCACCGGTCAGGGGATCAGGTCTCTGCACCAATCAGACGCCCAGGGAGTGTATAGACTCACCGATCCGGGTCCTTCTCCTCCGGGTCCTCCGACTGGGAGCGGAATGGCTGTGATGTCATCACCAAGCCGCAGTTTCCCGATCCGGGGACAGGGGGCGCCGATCGCACGATCGCCTCGTTCGCCGAACGCACCGTCCGAAACACGCGGCACTGGTTCGTCCTGCAGCAGCGCGGTCACAGATCAAAGAGTTAGAACACGGACACGGAAACCCCGCTCAAACACAGGCGGTGGGACGTGGGACACTAGCCGAAGTGCACTAGGCACATGCGGATCGGGACATTTCCACCGTAAGGACGTTTAGGTGAACTCCATGGTGTAATACGCGCGAAAAAAAAAGTAGGGGTTGCGGTTTGGGACAGACCCACTGCTTGCGCGCACTACGTTACAAATAGACATATGGTGCGATTTGGGACGCAACCACAGCAACAACGCTACTGTGCACTGTAGAGAAAAAAACGCTGCTTGGATTGGGACACGACCATAGCAGCAGTGCATGGTGTGTGATTTAGGACACCTCCACGGTAAAAAGCTTCACGCTCAAATCCTTGTCCCCCCCTGGGGACAATGTGAATTGGGACACAGCCACTGTAAACGGCGTCTCCGAGCGCCGCATCGTCAGTTGGATTAGCGGATTGGGACGCGCCCAGAGTAGCAATGTTTATATGCAACATATAGTGAGGACAGGGTTTGGTTTGGAACACGCCCACTGTGATAGTTTTACACTCACTATATAGTGATTAGGGTGCATGGATTGGGACACGACCATAGTAGCAATGTTTATATGCACTCTAGATTAAAGTGGGCGTGTGCATTCGGGATACATTGATGCTCTATACTTATTTATTATATACGTGTGTGTGTGTGTGTGTGTGTGTGTGTGTGTGTGTTACCGCTGGTCCTGAAAGGCCGCCTCCTCCTCAACACTCATCTCTCTCCTCATAGTTCCCTCGATCTCGGCCGCAAGAGAATCCTTAAAATAAATAAATAAATAAATAAATAAATAATTAAAAAAAAAAAAAGAGATTATGACATCATAGGTGTGATTTTTGTTTGAATTATTTCAAAATAACGTAAGGATTTAATAACGGCTACAACTGAGCATATATAAATAAGTTTTCCTTCATTTGCAAATAAGAATAAATCAATATAAATAAAAACAACGTTTCAGTCTAGTTTTCTTTTTTTGTTTGTTTGTTTTTTTTGTAACCCGGAGGGTAAACATGATTAAAAATTCATATTCGGACATCCAAATGTTTCCATGGTTACGACAAAAACAAGTGCTACTTTCTCATGATTGTGATTTATTGTTTTTTAATGATTTTCTCCCTTTTTATTTTTATTTTATTACAGCAAAGTAATAAAGACTTCTTGTGTGACTTAATAAATAATATTTTAAAAAATGCAACCTATTTATTTTCCAATCAAGTGTTTCTAAGATGAATTTATAACCTCGGGGACGTCAAAAGTGCAAAAAAAAAAAAAAGGAAATTAAAAATAAATAAATAAATAAATAAAATAACATAGAACATAAAGTAACATAAAATAAAATATTACAACATTATGGAAAATAAAAATCAACGTAGGATAAAATTTTTGTAAATCAAATAAAGAGTACAAATAAAACAATAAAAAGTAAAATATATATAAACAACTTGAGCACACAATAAAAAGAGGGCAGAAATAAAAATAGAGGAAATAAAATAAAACGTAATAAACAGAATATAATGTAATATAATAAGCTATATGACAAAGATTATAATAAAATTTAGAATATAATAAAAAAATATAAAAGATATATAATAAAACAAAAGGTAAATAAAGAATAAAAAAAATACTAAAACAATAAAAATATGCTAAACATCGAAAATAAAAAATGTTTAAAAAAGGCGACAGAACAGGTTTAAAAAAATAAATAAAAGTACAATACAATAATAATTAAAGAAAAAAACAGAATAAGGAAATATAAAATGGGCGGGGACTAAACAGGAGATGCCAGATAAGGTTTTGTGATGGTTGTGACATCATCGGAGGGTTGGATTCTGATTGGAGGGCAGAGCTCTGCTAACGATAACGTTCTGGGCGGAGTTTGTACGTTCTCCTCCCAGCACGGCCGCCGCAGCGTCAGCGTGAGCAGACAGTGCGCCCTCTAGTGGCCAAACTACACCATGACGCAAAGGATCTGATTTCCAGCTCTTGATCGTTACTGATGATGATATTGATCGTCTCTGGTTAAGCGGATTTAATCGGTCGAGCTCCAGCGTGCGTCTTACCAGCGGGTAGAGGCCGCGATGCCGGTGGAGTCCTGCAGATGGCGTGCTCTTACTGCGCAGCTGCTTCACTTCCTCTTGAGATTCGTGCAGCATCCCGACACACTCGGCGTTCCTTTCTGCCAGCTCGTTCAGCTAACACACACACACACACACACACACACACACACACATTATATAGACAGGTAGACTTCAGAGACACCAGTTGACCCAACCCACCCTTAGGGGGATGAGGTGGGTGTTTGAAGGGTGTGATTAACCACCTCGGCTGTCAGCTGTCTCTGAGCATCTTTGGAGGCTTGGAGGTGAATCCTTAGCTCCTCCTTCTCCAAGGCCAACTGCGCACACGCACACACACGCACGCACGCACACACACACACACACACACACACACACACACACACACACACACACACACACGCTGAGCTCGATGCTGATTTTCCCAGTGTAAAGCCATGGATCCATGCGTTTCTCCTCCTCACCTCTTTGAGGCGCTGTTGGAGCTGCACTATCTGAGCGAGCAGGTGAGAGATTTCCTCCTGCTGTCTGATCAGATCCTCGTTCTTCTGAGACAGTTCCTCACTCAGAGACACCATCTGACTGTTCGACTCACCTAACACACACACACACACACAGAGACACACACACACACACACACACACAGAGACACACACACACACACACACAGAGACACACACACACACACACAGAGACACACACACACACACACACACACACACAGAGACACATACACACACACACACAGAGACACACACACACGTAGACATTTAAAAGATATTCTTATCTAAAGAAACCCACAGCTGATGAAATCGTATCGTTTAAGAGTGACCTGATTTGTGTTATTGATCAAACCGATTAAAACCTAATTAATAGTATTTTAACCAAGTGACTAATAGTGATAATGATAATGATTCAGAATGTGAAGTTAGCTGTGTATGTTATTTTGGCTATACAGTGCAAATAGAAATAAATAAACTGTGGAGCTACAAAAGTTAAAAATAATAAATAAAATATATAATGAAATAAACATTTCTTTATTTTTGTTGTTATTGATGTGAATTGTAATGTATAAATACGCATAATGAGATCAAATAAATAATAAATTAATTAAAATACAAACCTGAAAATACCTTCATCAATAAAATTGCGAGAGTAACGTATTAAATGGTAAAACCCAGTTTATATACCATGGACGTTTTGTGTGTTTTCTTTGCCTGTGCTCATGTTCATGGCTATTAAAATCTGTCCACGGCCGGTCGGGCGTGAGATTCGTGAGATGATGATGCTGTGGTGAGCAGCTTGTTGGACCTGTCCTGACATCCAAGTACTTTTGCTTTCGAAGCAGAACCCCCGATTCCTGTAAGTCACATGATATGTTATTGTTAACAAGCTCTGGAATTTAAACAAAAACAGCTGAAGCTGCAGAGCAGGTCCAGACCTAACAAATGAATCCTATAATGAATCCTCCGTCAGTTTTAATTAGCTTTAAGTTCAGACCTTAAGTCGTGTACCGGGTACGGTCCATGAGTGTTAGATGTGGTCCTGGCTCAGAATGGGAACATCTTCTCTACCTCATTTGCTCTGAATACACCTTTAGGAAGCAGTAGTGCTTCCCTGTTTGGCTCAGAGTGAAGGGTCCATCTCCCTGACCTTGGTACAGAATCTCATACTGTAGATAGAACTCCGGACAGGACGATCAGTTCGAATGGTCCACAAAACCCTCTGAAGAACCCGTCTGTCCTTCTGGGTGCTGCACCCTAACCAGGCTGTAATGCTGTATGTTGGCCTAAGAAGGTCCTGTATGATGTAGATGCCAAAGTATCCACCCCATCCACTAGGGTCTCTTTGATCTTGGATGTAGCTCCTCTCCTACTTTGTGCTAAAGTACACTACCAACTCAGGTGGAGGCTAATATCCTGGCACCACTCTTCCATGCTTGTGATCTCCTCCTGGTAGGTGTTCACATTGTTGCCGGAGATCAGAGCCACCTTGTAGAGTTGTAGAGTTTGCTGTTGAGTATAGAGTGAAGCCCAGGACACAACCTTGGGGGTGGATGAGAATTGTCATCCCACCTGTACTGCTTACAGGCAGTGTGGCAGAAAGTTGGAGATCCAGATGTGTCAGGTTTTTGTGTAGGAGGTCAACCATGGACTGGAACAGTTAAATAGTCCCAATTCGACTTAATGACCCCAACATCATACGCTACAAAGCATCACTGGGTGTTCGAAAGGCTTGTATTGTTATTTTTTATTATTACGGTAAATATCTGTAGCTGCTGTTTGTTAGCCGCGAAGCCCAGTACTTGGGCATGATGGCAATAACATAGTGGGATTATTTCTAAAGCAAGATCTGTATTTCCTGTGAACCGTGAGTGATAAATATGATAAATGGCAATGATCTGGGTTTGTGTCCCAATACTTCTGGCCATTTTGTTTTTTTTTAACCAGTACTATTGGTTAAGTGTTGGTTTGAATTGGTGCCAATCCTTTAGCCATTGTTTATATGTGTGTTTGAGTATACACGTGTGTGTTATTATTTGTAAACTCTGGACCCAAGGCAGGAACACACTCATGACAAAATGGGGAGTTTAGTCACCTCACATCTCCAGAGATCCCTGGACTTATCCCGACCTTGTCCTGTTTACTTCACATATTCCAAAGACATGCATTAGCTTAACTGGTCATTTTAAACTGACCCAGAGACAGAGTGTGTCTGAATAGTACTGATGTAACGTTGCTCCTGTCCTGAATAGCCACTGATACTGATTCAATGTTAAATAAACAATAAAACGATTCATACTTCTGGAAAAGAAGTCGACTGATCAAAGTCATGGCACGTGTACTTACAATGCAAAGTATTACTCATGTTTTTGTTAGTAGGAAAAAACTGATTCATTACAGTAAATATCTGAGAACATCAGGAGAACATTGGAGACTCCTCTGTGTTACTGTAACACTATCTGTCCTGTGTCTGTTTGTTTAATATTTACATAAACAACTAAGCCACCCATACAGGTCCAGACCTTTCTTCTTTATGACACAGGGAGAGTTTTGTTTCATACACTGCCCCAGGCTTGTTCAGTGAGAGCTTTAGTCCTAGATAGTTCAAATGCAGCTTTGATTAAATGTTCCACTGTTAAAAAAACAGAACAATGTAAAACATTTTAATTAAGCAGGTCTAGGTTGGCAGCTTTTCTTTCACAGCATACCAGTTTCTTACCATTGTGTCATTGTGTACTTTGATGAAACCAGAAAAACCAGTTTGTGTAGCAGGAGCAAGGATACACGTACCACAGTCACACTTCCTGCAAATGGGGTATAATAAATACCTCACTGACATATTATAGAACCTATAAAGTAATAGACGTTACAGCTTCATTACCTGATTTCATTAGTAAACACAGAGTCTGAGAATTAAATGCTGAGACTGTACTCTGTACTGAGGTTCTGTTTATTTATCTGTTTAGTATGAAGAGTTTAGTACTGTACACGTGATTCACCATAAAAGTGTCTATGGGTAGCCTTGTGTACTCATTGAAAAAACACAACATGCCAAGAAAGAGATATTGGAATCAAATAAATTGGCAATAGATCTTTTTATGCCATGGATGCCATCTGGTGCAGACATTCCTGCTAAACCCCTGCTGTGTGTAGAAAAGCATTATGTTTGTTAATAAACACCAGTTGGAAGCCCTGTTATGAGGTTGTGTGATGTCCTGCACATATCACTGAGTTGTTAGTGTCCCTTGTATCACTACTAGGGGTGACCAACGGTTGTATGCGATAGCTCCACAGATCATCACCCCAGCAGTGTGTCGCTCCACAGCAAAGGTACGATTGAAGCCCTCACAATGAGACCCCTTATACTTGAACCTGACCGCAGTCGGCTGAACACATAATGGGCACTGTGACAACAAATTTCTTTCTGATAAGCACCTGGAAATGGTCTGGGCACAGGACTGTGTAGTAAAGGTGCCCCCTGTGCCTGAATGGTGAAAAAATGGAATTGTGGGAGATCCCAGCGGATCAAATGATCCTCTCTACTGTGTGGACCATCCAGAGCCTGTTTACCCTGTGTGTGTGCCCTCATAAAACCACACCTTCTAACAGCCTCCCAAAGTCCTGCTTCTCTCAGTCCAATGATGCCCCTCTGGGCAAAGTGCCTTCAAGTGCAAGCACGATCTCTCACCCAGAGGTACACAAGCTAAAAGCATCTGAGAGCCTTTTTCTAAGGCAGTGCTATTAAGGAAGAGCTTTTATGCCTTTTTTTGGTATGACACTGTCTAATCAGAACAGATATAATAATTTACATATTTGCCTGAGATAGAACTGCATGCTGAGCTTTGTAGGATTCGGAAATTTCTATCTGGGTGCTTTATATTTTTTGGTACTTTTGGTTGCTTTTAAATATCTGCAAATAATGCAGAGTTAAGGCCCTAGCTCAAACAACTTCCTACTTCCTACGTAGTGCACTACATGTGCTTTGAGTTAGCAATTACCTATGCTAATTAGTTCTTGCTAATTAGTGGCCTGTGTCAGTCACCGCTGCCTGATAGTGGGTATTCTGTTCTGTTGTAGTTTATTTATTTTTATTTTACAGCTATAAGGAACATCACCACTTAGATCTGGTAAGATCCCAGTGCAAAATAATATGTTGGTGTTGAGTGCCCCCGTAACAGATTTAGCAGCTAGAAGATAGTTTCTATCAGGGGAAAGATGTGACTGACTGTCACTATCACAAATTAATCAGAGTGATCTTAAAAAAGCAGGTTTAATTATGCAGAAAAAACACTCACAGCTGCTTTATTAGATAGACTTTATTACTGGTGGCCTGACATTTCTTTGTCATCTTGGATTTTCTTTTTGCAGTAGGGAACAGTATTGTTTGTAGTTGCAAAATATCAATTAACTTTTCTCACAGTTCTACTTATTATGGCTAAACCGGCCCTGAATAGCAGGTTTATGTTGACAGCATATCTTTTTCTTACCGTAACTACCCTGGCTATGTTCCAGTCTATCAGTAACAAAGTCACTATGTACTTTTATGAAACCAGATGAACCAGTTTGTGCAGCAGGAACCTGGGCAATGGCATTCCTATGGTTCAGTCACATTCCACAGGAACAATGGAAACTAGTAACAGTTCTGCATCATTGGGTGATTTAACAGATAAAAGTTAAATAAATCCAATGTACCCTCCTGCTCCTCCGGTCTGTCACCAATCTAAAGCTGATATAATCTTATACTCGTTGGGCACAGGCAGGGATATTTCAGGGTCAGGTCAGGGTGCCAATCCATTATAGAGCTACATAAACACACGATTCCTACCTCTGACCCACTGGAGCCACAACAGATACAAGCACTGGTTTGTTAAGATCCAAGACTCAATAAAGCACTGGAAGCAGCCTCCATTTGCAAAAACAAACAGCAACAAAGTAACAAGTCAAAAGTGGATCATGTTTACTTCCCAACTACTTTATTGGGTACAAACTGCCAGTATCAGATTTGACCCCTTAATTTTTAATGGCATAGATTTATCAGGATGCTGGAAACTTTCCAGAGAACCTTCAGTTGCTACTTCTACGACAGTATCATGCAGTCACTGCAGATTGGTTGGCTGCACATGGGACTGTGGTGGCCTAGTGGTTAAAGGACTGGATTTTGGACCAGAAGGTCCAGGGTTTAAATCCCACCTCTGCCACAGTTGGGTCCCTGAGCAAGGCCCTTAACCTAGAAGTGCTTGGATTGTTATAATGTAGTAACAGCTTGCAAACATAGAATAGGCTACAAGAAGAGGCAATGGTTTAACCATTACAGAGTGAAGTTTGGTGTAGTCCAGTCTAAACCCAGAATAGATGTCCATACTGAGCATTTCTTGTGAATTATACTGGTTACCGATTTTACTTGCTTGTTTACTTAGAACTCTGATTCCAGGTAAGAGACAGGCAGAGCTCAGGCAGACACAATTTTAATTTGCCAGTTTGTAATAAACACCTGGGATTACTTCCTACACATGCCTTGTGTCTGTTTGCACACCAAGAAAAGCAGATTACTATGAATACATATGATAAGCTCTGTGCTGAGATCAAAGTCTTCAGTCACGCAGGAGAGGAAGTGGTGAAGCACTTCTGACTCTCAAACTAGGGGAGCACCATGTTGGGGACTATGTATTGGAGTTCCGCCTGGAGATCCAGCCCTAAAAATGTCATTCCAGGAAGGACATCTGCTTCGATGGTTGATTATCCTCTACCACTGATTTTTACCAAACTGGATCTACGTAACACGTAAAACTTGGTGCATAGGGGGACGAGTGGATAACCTTCTTTAGTACAATCAGTGGGCACTGTTGTACAGAGGCTACAGTTGATTCTTTGTTTTGGCTTCTGGTGGTGGAATGAAGTTTCCAATTTGAACGACGTTTGAAGACCCATCTATTCCACACTTACCTCAACTAACACCCCAAACACCAAAACAACCCACACAACCTTTAGTTTTAAAAATGTATACTTGTTTAGATTCCTGATTATTAGGAATAGATTATGTTACTGTATGTTACCAGCGCTCTGGATAAGGGTGTCTGCTAAATACAAATCAGATTTATGGGTTATATAATTAACCCCCCAAAGCGTGACAGATTGGCCACAAACTGTAACTCTATGAGATATGCAGGAATTCCTGGGGTTTGCGATCCTTTATCGGTGGTTTATTTGCTCGTTTAGCATGATCGGCAGCCCCCTCACTAAGCTGCTTAAAGGGGGTAATATGCGTTTGAAGTAGATTAATGAGGCAGGAAATTGCTTCCTAGTGCTCGAAGCCACCCGCTAACATCCCCCATAATATTCCACCCTGATCCTGGGTAACCCTTTTTAATTGTTAGGGTTCCTACCTTCCCCCCGAAGCTTTTGACCGTCCTCGCCAGTAGCCATTACAGAGCTATTGGTGGTCTTTTATCCACTATTGATTATGCCCTGATCCCAAACAGCTGCTTCATGTTCTATAAAGGCGGGGTTTTCAGCGCCGTTTGGGGTCGGGTCATCATAATTGTTTGGTATTCCATCTCCGGCCGGTTCGCGTGTCTGACCACCCACGCCCTTGTGCCCTTCCGCATCCCAAGAGATAGTGGTAAAGTTCCGGGGGCTTTTAGTGCCATTGGACTTGTACGGGCAGGTAACCCCCGAGGTAAAGTAAGTTTATTAGGGGCACTTTAAGGGTTTTCCTGTCCCGTACTCGTGCGCTCCTCGTTAGCGCTCTCCTGTTGTCAGCCCCTACCTAGCCTCACTCCAGCTGGGTATTCGTCCTTAATATGACGCGTCCTGGTCTGGTTTCTTCCCTTTCGAGCTCGCGCTCGCCCTCTGGTGCCTCTGCCCTGACTGGCGCTTCAGCGCCCTCTCACGACAAGTTCGCGTGTTGCTCCCAACTTTGCAACTTTGGCGTACCACATTATACTTTCGGTGTTTTTTAATGTTAGGAGCCTGATGCTCCGCTCTTAAACCCCTTTTTAGTTGTTTTATATTATTTCCACATTTTTATTCGTCGTGGGATACGCTTATCCCGCATACCTGGGTCCAAATCAAATCCACCACATCTCGTAACATTAATGGAGGTTGATGCCTCAAATTCTGGAGTTGGAGTGGTCCTGTCCCAATGCATGGGATAAACTGCATAGATAAACTGAGATAAACTGAGATAAACTGCATCCTGCATCCAACTGAAACTTACTCAGGTAAATGATATACAGTGGATATACAGTGTGAGTAATTTAGCGCTGGTTGGAGGGAGCCTTCCACCAGTTAATCATATTCACTGATCATCAAAACCTGGAATACCTGAAATAAGACAAACACTTGAATGGTCACAATGACATTCTGTCCAGGCTCAAAGAATGGCAAAGCTGATGCCTTCTTCTGTATGAACACTAAAACCCATGTGCATTGTCTAATGGAAGAACAATAAGTTTACCAAATTCTGACCGAATTATTTGAATGTTTGAATGTCACATTCAACACAACATTTATTTCCAATCTGCTATTGTTTAGTTTTGGTGAGCTTGTGCCAATTGTAGCATCATTTGCTTGTTCTCAGCTGAAAGAAGTGGCACCCAGTGTAATCCTCTGCTGCTGTAGCCCACCTGCTTCAAGGCTTGGCATGTTGAGGCTCAGGGATGCTCTTTTGCACTCCTCGGTTATGTGACCTTTTTATCAGCTTGAAACAGTCTATTTTCCACTGATCTCTGGCATTAACAAGGAGTTTTCCACCAGAGATCTGCCCTCTCTGGATATTTTTGAAAATTATCTATAAACCCTAGAGATAATGCTGAGGGTGAAATTTCTTCCCCATTTTGATGTTGAGTTTGAATTTGGAACTTGTGGATCCATAGTGATGCCTAACTTTATTTTAATATTATTTACTTTTTATGGATTTGAATAACTTAGTGTCATTATTAGTTTATAAATGCATTAAAATAATAATTTGTAATATTTTATAAATGTTTTATCAGCATAAGCATCATTTAGCAGCACAACACTACACATTGTGTTTCTTTTGATAGACAATGCTGGTAATAACCTCCTGAACCTGTTAAGCCAGAATTACAGCGCTTTGTAACTTTTTCCAACACAAGCATGAACATTTAGGAGGAAACATTTTCTAAAGACATTCCTTGGCAAAAGTACAACCAATTGAACTGCAGCAACGATGAACATATTCCTCCATACAATATTTCAACATGAACCTGATCTGATTGTTGTTTAAGTGTTCTTTGTCCATCTGGTTGTTGAGGCCCTACCCACATTCATTTAAAGGGTATATATACAATGGGATGCTGAGCATGAAACACCTTTATTAGAGGCTGCAGGTGCAGCAGCGTCTTCATCATCATCACAGATACTGAGGGAGCCAGGAGAAAACCCTGAGAAGAACTTGGAGAGGAACCCTGCAGTGGCTCCTCGGGTAATTAAAAAAATCTCAATAAATAGACTATTTATAAATGTATAAAATGTGCATTTTGTTGATTTAAGTTATTTTATATGATGCCTGATATTGAATGCAATGCTAGAACACAAACATGCAGCTGAGTAACTGAAGGTACGATCTGTAGAACTGAGATGTAAACCTAAACTCAAGAAATATGGTTTAAGAAACATAAACAAAACATGATCTTCAATTTGGTCATAACAGCTTGTTTTTAATAAGTGAGTAATAAATGATCTTTTTAAAGAGCATCTTATGGCTTTATCCATGATTTTTTAAAACCTTTCAGGCCAGAACACAGTCATCCATGATGAGGTGTCTGATTCCACTTTGTCTGCCGCTGTTGCTGCTGTTCAGTGGTAAGAGCCTCGCTTTATTTCTGTTATATCCAAATATTTGGTGTAACACTCATTCAACTGTATGTCCTATAATAATACTTGTTTTACAGGAGAAACAACAGCACAAAGAACAACAACCTACACCTCAACAACAACAACCTATCCCCCAGATACAACAACTACCTACCCCTCAACAACAACCTATCCCCCAGATACAACAACAACCTACCCCCCAGATACAACAACAACCTACCCCCCAGATACAACAACAACCTACCCCCCAGAACCAACAACAAGAGGTACATAACACTTTGAGCACACATTTATTGGGAATTATTCTCCATCTAATTTAATATAATTTCAACCTGGACTCAACTAAAATATAAAGTTCTATTATGTATAATTACAGCATTGTGTAGCTGTTTTTATTCACATATACTTACAGACAATACAAACTCACTATAGTATACACAACACTACACTATAGAAATAGGGTGCTGAATGAGGACCCAGTAGTTTCTGTTTGGTATCACTGGAACGTGAACCCTAAACCTTCAGGATTATAGCTCAATACCTTGTTGAGCGTCCCACCAGTGGCAGTGATGTGATTAATTCCTGCTTATTATCAGAGCAGTGCATTAAAGTCCCCTCAAACTTCTTTATTTGGGTTGTATCCTACATAACTCTATCACGTCTCAGTTACTCTGGATACGAACTCTGAAAATTTTAACTATATGTGTTTTGTTTATAGTAAAGTCAATCATATCATGTGAAAGTGTTTGATGGGCTGTTTTTGTAACTAAAACAACCAGTAGACCGTGTCAGGTAAGATGCTTTGGATGTGTTCCATCATTTAGCTATCAATCATTCAACAAAAACATATTTTGTGCTAAGAGCTGTGTATTGTTTTTTCAACCTTTGTGCTCCATATATAAAGAGACATATAGAGAAACACTCCCTTCCATTATCTTCAGAAAAAAGAACTATTTTATTATTATTGTTGTTATCTTTAATTTAATTTAATTCTCTTTATACACAGAGCAACCAAATCTGCAGCAAATTTTCATTTTCATTTCAAAATGGGTGATCATTTTCTGTTTAATGTTTATTATGAATAAACCAAAATTCTAAAACCTAAAATTTAACTTTAATATAACCTACATAATTACACATCTCACAGGTATTTGTTGAATGTTTTCTGTTTTTTTATGTAGATAAATAAATAACTTCATAACATGTACTACAGAGTTAGGTTTATAAGCTTTTATTCAGTTTTATACTGACAGCTAAAATCACTGAACCACTGAACAGGTGAGGTATTTTGGAAATATTCCAATCAGTCCATCAAACATCTCCTCTGAACTATTTTGTTTCCTTAAACTTTCCAGCTAAACCTGTTATTTGTTGCAGAAGTAATGTTATTATACTGAACAATTTTTCACTTGTTCTTGCTTGGCTCTCTAGCATCATGTTGGTATTCATCAAAGTAATATTTATTATTTAATTGTAAATATTATATAATACTAAATATTATAAATACTTTATAAACTTTACAGTTTATAGTGATCTGATCAGGAGTGATGTTATCTATCTGCGTTAATTCTACACAAAGGTTCAAACATCAAAGGAAATATCAATTTATTAAATGTAAATAAGGTTTTATACTGTAGAATGTGCTACACGTTTAATAATTTTGAGTTTAATATATTTATTACAAAATAATAACAAGTTAATAAAACAGCCTGTAATCAAGAAGTAGGAACATCATGGAAACAGAAATATTAATAGTAATAATAAAAATAAAAATGCAATGTTCTTTACATTCCATTTGATTTTTATTTCTTTGCAGTATGATCTTTAATATTAATCTGCTAAACTTCATTTTCTTCATTTCTAAAAACAAAAAAAAAAATATTTATTCCTGCAGCACCTAATAATAATATACTAATAATAAATATAAATAATATAATAAAATTTTATAATAATTATATAAAAAAACTTAGGACTGGGTGATGAAGGGCTAGTCATTTATTGTTTTACTCATTTTATAAATACTAAAAACTAAATAGTGATGTGATTTAAAAGAGGTGACTGTAATCATGAACAGTGTCCCTGCACAGCTGAGTCTTTTTCTGATTTGTTTTGTTATAAAATGTATGGGCGTCCCTGCATAAGATGTTATTTTAAAGTTAGTTTATGTTGCTATAAAAGCTCGGTGTACTTTTCTGCATTAATGCTGCATCACAAAAGTGTAAGTGACCTTTACCAAGGGTCCGGACCCGACCCCGTACCATAATAGAGCCTAGTTTTTGGGCTTGTTCCTCATAACAGTCTGTATTCTCCTTTTTTATCTTTTGTCGAATGCTTTTGTAACAGCATTCTGGGATGGACTGGGGGAGGAAAATGTGTATTGTGGTCAGATTAATCTGCATTTCAGGGCTAAGTACAAGTAAAAAAGTACAAAACCAGGCTCTGTCATGGTATGGGGTCGGGTCCAGACCCTTGTTATAAAGGTCATTTACACTTCTGTGATGCAGCATTAATGCAAAAAAGTACACAGAGATTTTGGAAATGGAAATAAAAATAAGAAAAGAACTATCTGAGATTCATAATGTCTGCAATAAAAAACAGAAAATGTTAGAAGCAATGCATATTTAACAACAATTTGCAGTTTATCAGTTGTATTAGTCTTCATATAATGTTTGATTTGATTATATTTTAAAATATGTTTGTTTTCTGATCATATTTATTTAGCATTTGTATATTTATATTATTACTATAAACCTATTAATTATATATAGGAATATTAGTTACTAAGTTCCAAAGTAACATCTAACCCTCCCAACGAGGACAGGTTCCTCTCAAGGTTTTATCCTAATAACATTTATAAAGTTTACAGAAAATGTACATATATTTACATTTAATAGTTTTTCCTCGCCACTATAGCCCTAAGCTTTAGATAATATAAATTGTTTTAGAGACAATGTTTCATTGTAAAAAAAAATTACAATGGCCTATCACATAAATTGTGGTTTTTACAGTGGTAGGTCGCTAACTTACAGGTTATAGATCTGCAGTTTTATATTTACGGCATTTAGCAGATGCCTTTATCCAGAGCAACTTACACCTGATACAGTCTTACAATTCAAGCAATGGTGGGGTAAGGGCCTTGCTCAGGGACCCAACTGTGGCAACTTGGCAGAAGTGGGATTTAAACCCTTGACCATGAAGTCCCGAGTCCAGTACCTTAACCGGTCTGCATGTGCCTGGGTCTGCATGTTGAATTCTGAATTATCCCAGCAAATTCTAAAGAAATTGATTAAGACAACTATCTGTAACTTGACCCAGAGTTTGAAATGATCACTTTGTAAAATCCATTTCTCCAGGTGACTTTTGGACTACGACTGAGCCAATGACCACGACCACAGACACCTCCACGATAATCAGTATGTTGTCCAATAATAAATACATTGGAACTGCGGTATGAACACTGTATTTGTACTTTAGGTTAGAGCGATAATCAACAATGGTTCTGTTGTAACAGCAACCACTCCTGAAATGCCAAACTATGACCCCTGTGGGAACTACACTGCTATTGATGACATCTGGAGAACTGCATTCTCCTACCATGGTTATGGCTACTATGTGTATGGATCCTCTGGTTACTATGGTACTCATGATGACACCGCTCTAGAGTGGGATGGCTGGTACCGGCTGTTTCTTAATGGTGAAAACGCACAGATAGCCGAGTGGTGTGTGTACTACATGACCTCTGGTGGTTACACTCCACTTCTGATGAGTGGCACACATCCACTAGTGAAAGATGGCATCGTGACCCGAGAAATTCATGGAGCCTACACTTGGTGGTACGGTGGATGGTGTGATTATTACAGATCCACCCCAATACAAGTCAAAGCCTGTCCAGGACACTACTACGTCTACAGACTTGTCAAACCTGATGTATCTATTCCACTGCCTGTCTACACTGCAGGTACAAAATGTTATCCTACAAGTACATTTTTAGTATGTGGTATTTTATAATCTAAAAAATACTAGCAAAAATCATTGTGTCTTCTGCAGTTGTTTCCACAAACATTTCCTATGATCCCTGTGATAACTACACCACTCTGGACCAACCCTGGAGAGGCACTACTGCATCTGGGCTGGAAATCTGTGACAACAACTTTAATTGGAACGGCTGGTACCGCCTGCTCTATCACGGGAAGAACATCCGGATGCCAGAGAGCTGTGTGGGTGTGTCCAGATGTGGTACTTACTACACTCTGTGGCTCAACGGTCCTCATCCTGAGGTCGAGGATGGAGTGGTGACTCGGCAGGTCTGTGGGAATGCTGGATGGGACTGCTGCTACTTTAAATCCAATCCCATTCGAGTGAAAGCCTGTCCAGGAAACTACTACGTCTATGAGTTTGTGAAGCCTAACATCTGCAATGCAGCCTACTGTGCAGGTGGTGCACTTTATTTATGTCATTTGTATCTTGTGGCAATTGCTTCGTCTTGTCATGTGTTTGTAAAATAAATTTCTCTTCAGAAACCAGCACCATCGCTGAAGGTTCTACAACCACTGCTAGTCAGACGGATATCACCACAACCACTGGTGAGTCTCCTCACAAACTATTATCAATATGGTGATCAGTCTATAAATTATAAACTGCCAGCAGAGATGCAACCCAGGTCAACTTTGGAGTACTGCCTCTCACCAGCAGAGCAGATGCTGCAGTACCCACTTTTGACCAGCAGAGGGTAACCCAGGAACGTTGTGCAGGCTGGTGCTGCACTTTTGTCTCTGGCAAGAATAGCACAAGCTGTGATCTAGGAACTGCACGTTCACGTTCCAGAGGTTTCTCTAGGCCAGTCCTCTGCAGAACAGGGGCATATAAAGATCAACAAAGGCACGATTTAGTGCTGTGGCTTAACCCAGGAAAACCTCAAAAGAAAAAATAATTTGAAATAAGAAGTTAAAGCTTTTGGAGGAACTGAGGAGAAGGATTTTTAAAAGTTTTGACAGATTGTATTATTTTAATGCTGACCCATACTTGTTGCTTTTACACAAACCATGAATGACTCCAGAGATTGTCCTGGGAAATTGTTAGGCCATATAAAATCACACCATCTCCTAGATAGCTTGTATGAACCACCACTTTGGGCTTTGCAAGTGGTAAAAGCTTCTTTGTGTCATGCTTTTTGTAAAATCCCTTTCTTCAGGTGATATTTGGACTACCACTGACGATCCAGCGATCACGACCACGTTCCATTACACAGACACCTTCGAGACCACTAGTAAGTTTAATGCCAAGATGAACTTTGCACATAGTAAATGCTTCCATATGGCATGCTTTTTTAAAAATCCATTTCTCCAGGTGACTTCTGGACTACGACTGAGCCAATGACCACGACCACAGACACCTCCACGATCACCAGTATGTTGTCCAATAATAAATACATTGGAACTGCTGTATGAATACTTTTCTTGTACTTTAGGCGAGTAATTATCAGCAATGGTTCTGTTTTAACAGCAACCACTTTTGAAATGCCAAGCTATGACCCCTGTGAGCACTACACAACACGTGATGACATCTGGAGAACTGCATTCTCCTACAATGGTTATGGCTACTATCTGTATGGATCCTCTTACTACTTCTCTAGTCATGATGACACCACTCTAGAGTGGGATGGCTGGTACCGGCTGTTTCTTAATGGTGAAAACGCACAGATGGCCGAGTGGTGTGTGTACTACTTGACCTCTGGTGGTTACACTCCACTTCTGATGAGTGGCACACATCCACTAGTGAAAGATGGCATCGTGACCCGAGAAATTCATGGAGCCTACACTTGGTGGTACGGTGGATGGTGTGATTATTACAGATCCACCCCAATACAAGTCAAAGCCTGTCCAGGACACTACTACGTCTACAGACTTGTCAAACCTGATGTATCTATTCCACTGCCTGTCTACACTGCAGGTACAAAATGTTATCCTACAAGTACATTTTTAGTATGTGGTATTTTATAATCTAAAAAATACTAGCAAAAATCATTGTGTCTTCTGCAGTTGTTTCCACAAACATTTCCTATGATCCCTGTGATAACTACACCACTCTGGACCAACCCTGGAGAGGCACTACTGCATCTGGGCTGGAAATCTGTGACAACAACTTTAATTGGAACGGCTGGTACCGCCTGCTCTATCACGGGAAGAACATCCGGATGCCAGAGAGCTGTGTGGGTGTGTCCAGATGTGGTACTTACTACACTCTGTGGCTCAACGGTCCTCATCCTGAGGTCGAGGATGGAGTGGTGACTCGGCAGGTCTGTGGGAATGCTGGATGGGACTGCTGCTACTTTAAATCCAATCCCATTCGAGTGAAAGCCTGTCCAGGAAACTACTACGTCTATGAGTTTGTCAAGCCTTACTTCTGCAATGCAGCCTACTGTGCAGGTATGCTAAAGGTTTTCACAATTACAATCAGAGGTTGTTTATGTTTAAGCCTGTTGGATTTCAAAATACGTTATTCCTTCCTTCTTCAGATATCACCACCACAAGTCCAACTCCAGCTCCATCAACCGAGGCTCCAGTGACCAGTAGGTCTTTCAGTCTGTGATAAATGTAATTTTTGACATATCCCATAATAAATAGAATCAATTAAAGCAATGCAACATCCTTCTCCACAGCAGCTGAACCAGAAGACTCCACGTTTGATCCATGTAACAACTACACTGTTCTTGATGATTACTGGAGGAGCTCACAGTCTTCCTACAATAATGGTGGTAATGATGACACCGTTAACCAATGGAATGGCTGGTATCGGATGTACCTTCAGGGAGCCAGTGCCCAGTTAACTGAGTGGTGTGTAAGCTACATGTCATGTGGTGGTTACACACCACTGTCGCTTGGTGGCGCTCATCCGCAGGAAGGGGATGGAATTGTCACTCGAGAGGTCTATGGCTCTTCTGGAGGCCAGTGCACTGCCTACAAATCCAACCCCATCAAAGTCAAAGCCTGCCCAGGAGGCTACTACGTCTACAAGTTTGTCAAGCCAGAAGTATCAATCCCGATGCCAAGCTACTGTGCAGGTACAGTCCCGAATGCGGTAATGGAAATGATAGATATAAGAGAAGGAATCTTTTTCATTTCTCATTTTTTATAAGCATATAGTAGTTTACATAAACGTTTATACGTGTCCAGTAAAACTGACTTTGTTCCATGGCAGTTACTGTCAACCACAATTTCGATGACCCATGCAATAGCTATACTGCTCTGGACCAACCCTGGAGATCCACTAATGAATCTGGAATGAACATCTGTGACTACTACTTCAACTGGAACGGCTGGTACCGCCTGCTTCATCACGGGATGAACATCCGGATGCCAGAGAGCTGTGTAGATGTGAACAGATGTGGTTCTTACTACACTCTGTGGCTCAACGGTCCTCATCCTGAGCTCCAGGATGGAGTGGTGACCCGGCAGGTCTGTGGGAATGCTGGATGGGACTGCTATTATTTTAGATCTCTCACCATTCAAGTCAAAGCATGCCCAGGGGACTACTACGTCTATGAGTTTACCCGTCCAAGCTACTGCAATGCCGCCTACTGTGCAGGTACGGACTATGTATAATGTTTTTGTATTATATGCTCTGTAAATAGCTAGAATGTTTTTAAAGTACTGTGTGTGCCTCTTATTTTCCTTTAGATGCCAACACCATTACACCAAGCAGTACAGAAGCTCCGACTACCGTAGCCACCGAAGAAAACAGCACAACCACAAGTACGTATTTTAACAAGGCATATTTATTTCCACAAACACATCCCAATTGTAAATAATATAGATTCATGTAGTGGTTTCACTTAACCCACTAAAACAAGGGTTTCTACGAGAATACGGGTACTGAGAGTGGGAATAAACAAACCTCATGTCTTATATTTTATTCTCATAGCAATGGATACAACCACTTCTGATTTTGACCCCTGCGAAAACTACACTGCTCTTGACGACTCATGGAGAACCATGTACAGTATCTACGGGTACAACAGTCACGATGACACCTTGGTGGCCTGGGATGGCTGGTATCGCTTGTATCTCAATGGCAAAAGCGCTCAGATTCCTGAGTGGTGTACCACCTACATGTCGTGCGGTGGCTACACCCCACTCTCACTCAATGGGCCCCACCCTCTAATAAGTGATGGAATTGTAACTCGAGAAGTCTACGGATCTGTCGGTGGGCAGTGTCATCGATATAGATCCAACTCCATCCAAGTCAAGGCCTGTCCGGGGAATTACTACACCTACAGACTCGTCAGGCCAGATGTGTCAGTTCCTATGCCTGCATACTGTACAGGTAAAAACTCTCGTTCTCCTTCTGATTCTGTTCAACGGCTCAACCAAACACTGTTTGTAGAATAGTTAGTTTGAGATGAATGTATTTGCAATATTTTAACCTTGATGTCTATTTTTGTTCGAAATATGATTTCAAAATAATTGTAGCAAAGTCTACATGTAGTACATGAAATGCTTCTCACATTTTTATTTTCCTGACAGTTGCCTTTAACCAACCCAGTTATGATCCATGCAACAGCTACACTATCCTCGATCAGCCTTGGAGATCAAAAGATGCGTATGGACTAAACATTTATGACAGCTATTTCAGTTGGAACGGCTGGTACCGCCTGCTTAATCATGGGATGAACATCAAGATGGCAGAGAGCTGTGTTGATGTATACAGATGTGGTACTTACTACACTCTGTGGCTCAACGGTCCACACCCTCAGCAAGAAGATGGAGTGGTTCCTCGTCAAGTCTGTGCGAATAGAGGATACGGGGACTGCTGCTTCTTCAATTCTCTTGCGATTCAAGTCAAAGCATGCCCAGATAACTACTACGTCTATGAGTTTGTTAACCCAACCAGCTACAACAACTATGTCAACAGTTACAACTACTACTACAACTACTACTACAATGATTACTACTACTTTAACTTTTACTACAACCCCATGGCTTACTGCACAGGTAGAAATGGTTCTATTTCATTACAATGCATGACTTTCCAATTTCATGAGGTTGTATTTGATGATATGTTGTCATGTTTGTTCAGATCCTGCTACCCTGACTCCAGCTCCGACCCTGCCCCCGGCAACAGAGCAAGATGATCCAAGTATGTTGTCATGACTTACCATGATGCAAAAGCATTTCAGTTTTATTGAATTCCAAACTCAGATCTTTCCCATTCATATCTAAGTAGATTAACAATATCTTTTATTTTTTTTCCAGCAGATTTTGACCCGTGCGACAACTACACAGCTGTTGATGAGTACTGGAGAAACATACGTTCCAGTAGCTATAACGGCCATGATGATACAGTTCCTGACTGGAACGGCTGGTATCGTCTGTACCTGTATGGACAAAGTGCTCAGATCTCTGAATGGTGTGTCAGCTATGCGAAATGCGGTGGCTATACCCCACTCGTACTCGGTGGTCCCCACCCAAAAGCGGAGGATGGCATTGTCACCCGAGAAGTCCATGCCTACACTGATGGTCAGTGCAACTCAGTAACCACGTCCAACCCAATCCAAGTGAAAGCCTGTCCAGGACACTACTTTGTGTACAAACTCGTCAAGCCTGATGTATCGATTCCAATGCCGTCATATTGTGCAGGTAATGATCTGTCTGATGTTATATTTCTGTTTACTCTAATAATACACAATATTTTTATATATACTGTAACAAGCAGTGAGGCAGATATGAAGCTCCCTGAAGCTCAATGGCATATCAAGTCTTTAGATCAATTGGAAAACAAGAAAATAGTTCCACAACAAAATGAATGTATTTCTTTTTTTCGCAAATGAGTGGTCTTATATAAACTGGTTATAAGATAAGGTACTATTTATTGACCAGATGGTCCAGGGTTCTAGCCCTGTAATACTGAATACTGAGTGCTTATATATTTTAACACTTAAACATATCTTCAAAAGTTTTTTTTAAACCATATGTTCTATTTCCATACCAGTGATTCATGCCTACCCAAGCAATGACCCCTGTTATGAGCACACTGTGCTGGACCAGCCCTGGAGAGCCACAAACAACACATACTACTATAACTATTACTACTACTACTATAACTACTACTACTACGGCTACTGGTGGTGGTACTGGTGGACATGGTGCGACAGCTACACCGGCTGGAATGGCTGGTATCGACTTCTCTATCAAGGAAATGATATTCGGATGCCAGAATCTTGTGTTAGTCAGGGAAGGTGTGGTACAGATATATCTCTGTGGCTCAACGGTCGTCACCCAACACAGGAAGATGGAGTGGTCAGTAGGCAGGTCTGTGGGAGTTATTACGGAAACTGCTGCTATATCAAGTCCTCTCCCATTCAAGTAAAAGCCTGTCCAGGGAATTATTACGTCTATGAACTTGTCAGTCCCACCACCTGTTCTTCAGCATACTGTGCAGGTAAAAATATTTCCTCCCACGCCTTAAACTGCATGATTTCTTTCAGTTTGTATTAAACTATTTATGTTTTCATTGCAGACATCGATAGCATTGCCTCTCCAGAAGCTTCCACTGGTAAGATAATCTTGTCTTACTAGAACTGAGTCCAGGACGATGGCCATCTTTGCCAGTAATAGCTATATTTAAATAGATTACCCTGTATTTATGGCATGTATTTGGTATCAGGTGCATTCTATCCATTTGGAGCCGGAGACACAGAGAATCAGCGAGCAGATGAAGGGAGCTCAGCAGCTATCACACTCCAGCAAGCATTTAAATACTTTGGAAAAACACAAACCCAAGTATATGTACGTACATGGAAATACTCATTTTTTGTCCAGGAAAGACTCAAACAAGTCTGAGAGATGTTTAATGGTACTTATAATATAAATAATGCTATCTGTAGGTGAACAACAACGGACACCTAACATTCGACCAAGCCTGGACCTGGATCGTTCCCTACCAGTTCCCTGCATATGGAGGAAGAGACATCATCGCGCCATTCTGGACTGATTTGGACAACAGTATCAAGGGAGTCATATCATATCAGCAGTACACATCGGGAAATGTCCTCAATCAAGCTACTCAGGACATAAACCAGTACTTCCCTGAGCTGAGCTTCAATGCCACCTGGGTCTTTGTTGCGACATGGTACAGGGTCGCTTACCAGTCCCAAGGAGATACAGTAAGAGACTCTTTGTAACCTGTGGCCTTTTAAAGCCTTTGATCTAAACTTTGAGTCATGCCTTGAATGATGTTTGTGTTTACAGGAATCATCCTTCCAAGTGGTGCTGATCTCAAACGGTAATCTTTCCTTCATACTCATGAACTACGGTCTGATCAGTCCGACGAGTCGCAATGTACAGGTAATCGTCGTTCTGAGACCTTCTCTGATCTAGAACTTGGACAGATCTGTAAATCTGGATTTCTAATTGCTTCTAATTGCTAGGCCGGTTATGACACCGATGATTCCAGCTACTATTTCTCACTCCCTGGAGCATTCGAGTACAACTACACAAGTTTTACGTACAGCAGCAACGTGAATGTAACAGGCAGATGGGCTTTCAGAGTGGATGAAGGATTACAGACATGTGAATTTAATGGTAAATGTGGTTCAAGTGGTATCCCATAATATATCATATTGAATGTTTGTTTTTGTGCAATCCTGACCCCTCTGACTAAACTCTTTAATTCTGTCAGGAAACATGATGCCACTTGGAACCTCCTTCTGGACGGATGACTCTTGCTTGGAGAAATGCACCTGCACACGCAAAGGCCTACGCTGCAAGCCGGAGCCTTGTACCTTCTCTCAAGCCTGCCGCCCTGCTGCTCTCCAGTACAGCTGCCAAAATATACAACGGCAAACCTGCACCATCTCTGGTGACCCCCACTACTACACCTTCGATAACCAAGTCTTCCACTTTCAAGGAACCTGCACCTATGTCCTCTCTCAGGTCTGGTAGAGTGTCTCTTAATCGTTAATGTACTGCGGGCGACTGGAGATCTAAACATCTTTGCATTTGCAGTCTTGCGGAGACGGACTGCCTTACTATCGTATTGAAGGAAAGAACGAGAATCGTGGGAGCACGTATGTGTCATGGACTCGCCTGGTCAGGGTAGTTGTGTACGATACGGAACTTGAACTGGTGAGAGATCATCCTTACGAGGCCAAGGTCAGTATCAGGACACTTCATTAAGGGACGGTTTCTGTGGTGATTTGCCTAAATGTTTGTTTTGTCTCTCCAGGTGAATGGAGCCTTTCAAGCAACACCATTCAGTCTCCACAATGGCTCCATCCAGGTCTACCAATCAGGGTTTTCTGTGGCCATCAGTACAGCATTTGGTTTGGTTGTTACCTATGATGCTTACCACTATGTGACCATCAGCGTACCTTACGATTACCAAGGCGCCACCTGCGGCCTGTGTGGCAACTTCAACCATCACCCAGAGGATGACTTCCGCTCACCTTCAGGACAGATAATGTACTCTGACATAGAGTTTGCAAAACTCTGGATGGCATTTGGGGACACAGATGAAACTTGCAGTGTCAGTGGGTGCTCAGGTCTGTCATGTGCAGGTTGCAGTACAGAAAAAACCACCCTATATAGTAACTCAGACTACTGCGGAATCTTGTCAGATGCTAGTGGACCCTTTGCTTCTTGCCACACAACACTGGCACCCAGGGTATTTAGGGAGAACTGTGTCTATGATCTGTGTGTGGGTGATGGATACAAACGAATCCTGTGCCAGTCATTAACTGTTTATGCTGCTCAGTGCCAGCAGCTGGGTATAAATCTGGGAGAATGGAGGAGACCTGGATTATGTGGTACGTATGAGGAGTCCAACTATAAATGTTTGCTCTAAAACATTTAAAGAAGATTAGTCATTCTTTATTCTTTCATTTATCTCCAGCAATCCAATGCCCTGCCAACAGCCACTATGAGTCCCAGGGAACCAGCTGTCCTGCAACTTGTAGTGACCCATTTGCACCGATAAACTGCCCCTTGCCACCCCAGGAGAGCTGCATCTGTGATGAAGGCTACGTCCTCAGTACTGGTGAATGTGTTCTTCTAAATAACTGTGGCTGCACATTTGAAGGACTCTACTATGCTGCTGGTCAGTCGGTGGTA
>JAUZST010010607.1:0-12333 GCA_034779995.1 Parotocinclus haroldoi | reverse complement strand
CGCTCTCACACACACACACACACACACACACACACACACACACACACACACAGAGGAGGGCTTGTAAAATGGATGTGGAAGATAAATATAAAGTTTATATAAGCCATACCTATTCCGGTAAACGCGTAAAGTAAAAGGCTGACAGTTTGGATTTATTAAAGATTTATTATGAGCATAAATACGGTCATTTAGTCCACACTGGCCGCGGAGGGGGGGGTTTACAAGAGGATCCCAGGCCCTATTTTCAGCACCAGGCAGTCATGTGGTCAGGGGCAACTTTGCCTTTTGAGGGGTATAGGAATGCCGTGTGTGTGTGTGTGTGTGTGTGTGTGTGTGAGAGAGAGAGTGAGAGGGAGCGGGAGGGACAGTGAGGGGGTAGAAAAGAATGTGTGGGAGGGAAATTACAACGCACAAGCCGAAAAACAGAGGCCCAAACGAGAATCTGCAGCACCTTTCTGATGTGGGCTTTTTCGTTCCGCCCAGACGGATCTGGTGTAAATCACACCCCGCTAGTTCTGCCGAGGTCAGGAAGCGAGGAGTCGAGGGAGTGGCGCTGGGAGGATGAGATGAAAGATGCAGAGAGAATTTGAGGAATGATGTCGGAGTTTTGTCAGCGGCTCGCTCCTCCGTCTCTGCTGGCTCTCAGGCCTTCGCTGTTTGCTTCTGTTCCCACTTTCAAAGAATCCAAAGCTATCCCCCATAGCTTTTGGGATTTACACACAAACAAGCACACACACACACACACACACACACACACACACACGGCCTAATTCATTCGACTTCAAAGCAGCACCACATCGACCTCTCTCTCTCTCTCTCTCTCTCTCTCCCCACAAATCACTTCTCTTTCTCTCGCCTCTCCTGTCCCTTTTCATTCTCTTTCCCTCCTCGCCAGTCCCACATCCCGGCAGCTGGAGGAGAAGAATGAGCGAGAGAGAGCGGGACGCGGGGAAATAAAAGGGAACGGAGCGTCGGCTGAAAGGACTTGCTTTTCTTATGTAAACTCTCCTCCGTGGCATCGGACTCTTTTTCTTTTCCTCTGAGCCGCGGTACAGTTTTTCACCTGCCACGTACAGTAATCTACGTTCCCACGGATCTGCCCGGCGCACGCAAACAAACTCGAACGCAATGCGAGCTCAAGTCAAAGTCGAAGTCACATTGATTTCTGTAGCGCTTCTTACAACGGCGCATCGTCCCAAAGGAGCTTTACAATCTCATAGGATCTCAAAAGGCCAACCCCAAATTGAGCGAGCCCAGGGAGACAGCGGAAAGGAAAAACTGCCTGAAAGCAAAAGGAAGAAACCTTGGGACCCGACCTGTTTGGGTTCACACACTGGGACACACTGTTAAATAACTTTTGGTATTAATACTGATCAAAGGAAACCCGGTGCGTGAAAAAGAACGTACCTTAACGGTAAAAATAGTGTGAAAAATAGTCAAGGCTTTTACACTCACCGCGTGGAGCGCTGAGGCTCAGGAACCCATCCCTGGTGAAACAGGAGGGCATCTGGTCAATACAGATCAGTAACCCGGTCCCAGTGCCCAGCATCTGGCCACAGACTGCATCAGCTGGTTCCCAAAGGCCAGCTGTGCCCTCACGACACGCTACATCGGTTCCCTTGGATTTGAAACTTAGGAGAGCAAATTTAAGAGTTTCTGCACTGCTGTAATTATAGTCTTTAAACAGTAACTGCGGGAATCACACCCTCCGTCCGTCCGTCCGTCCGATCACCACCTGGACTGGAGGTGCCCATAAAACCACCACCAGAGCCCGCAGTGCCAGGAAACTGGCGAGACTGGGATGGAGTCAGGCGTATTAAACCTCGTCAGTTACAGAACTAGACATGTGACCGCTTTGTGCCCGTGTTTGCACTTCAGGCGCTTGGGATGTTTTGTTGTCGTTCTTGGGACGACATTTAAGGACTAGGGCTCCTACTTCAAGGTAGGTCCTTTTATTTATTCCTGAGCGAGGACACGATGGACCGAGGTCCAGACGGGAGCACTTGCAGATCTTCAGCTGCACACAGAAAAGCTGGACCAACCAAAAGAAGCCCTGGAACAAATGTAGTGCCCAAGGGGAGCTCCGCAGGGGTAGATCCTCCCAAATGAGTCCCTAGAACTGGCCCGGGTAAGCGCAGCTCCGTGTAGGTCCTCCTTTCGGTCGGCTGGCACCTTAAGTTCAGGGTGTGCCCCATAGCCGTCCTGGACTCTATGTATTGCTCATTATTTATCCAAAAGGGGCGGGTTTTCGCTGAGTTTCCAGAGACGAAAAAACCAACACCTTCGACCAATATGCCTGCTTACTCGAGTCGACCTCATTTGGGCTCGGTCTTGTCTCGGTCTTGGGGTAAGGTGGACTTATCGAGACCAGTCGATTCCAACGTGCCTCTCTGATGCGGCGTTGATTATAATCCGAGCTTTTCCTATCGTTGCAAGTCCTTAAAAAGAAAACCAGCATTCTGATTGGCTTACCCGGGAAAACCAAGTTTCCCGTTCTCGTTCCCGTTCGGGATCCAAACAACGAACCCCGTTGTTACCTGTCCCCGTGCACGAAACCTAAATCGAGACACAGCCAATAAAGTAAGCGTCTCACGCATGGCTGCATTCAGACCCAGTCATTTAATCCCCGGAGTGCACGTGTGTGTCCAGCGCAAACATAAAGCACCACAGTGTGTCTCAGACAGGCGGTCACCACAGACGGGTGGTCTGCTGATAAGGTCTGTGTGCAGGGGAAGAGCTATATACAGCCACCGGGGTCATATTAACGACCTGAGATGAAAGATACGCAGGGCACGGGGAAAGTGCAACGGGTTTGGGTAAGCGCTGACATCTTAAAAAAACGCTTTGCGTCGACTCCGATGTGCGCTCCAGAACCGACCGGGAGGCGACAGGAGGGTCTATTTTGTTCAAAGCAACATGTCACGATTGAGTTAAAGCCCCTTCTCCGTGACCTCCGACCTCGCGGTCAGGACGCGCCCAGGGTCGGGACGCCGAGCGGAGCCCGATGGCAGGGTCTCTATGGTCCGAGGGGCAGAGGTGGGGGGAGGACAGAGTAGGGAGTCTGGCGGTTATCAATTTAGGAGCGGCGGCTGAGTTTTAATGGAAAGGGGTGTTGACTGATTAATATGCATGAATTTGGGAACAGTCGTGGTTTTGTACTGGACGGTGCCTTCCTCATGAAAGGTGGGACGGCCCGGGCGAGTGAATGCACCGGCGCTCTGAAGCAGGCAAAGAAAGAGGAAGACCGAGCGCTGAAAGAGAGGTGCGGGACAAAGGGCTTTTCCTTCAAGCAAATTAAGAAGAGTGGCTAAAAGAAAGGAGGCCGGACCCTAAACGGGAGGCGGGCCGGGGGTGGGGGTGGATTGGGGTGGGGGCGTCCATATCGGTTTCCTTCAGCTTCTCATCGGCTTTTTTGAACGCGATGCAAACTCGCGGGCCGGGCTTGAGATGGCTCGGCTTTTTTGAGCCGCTCTTAGGCGAGCTGGTGGGCAGCAGAAGGTGCAAACAGTGGCGTGCAAATAATACGCAGCGCTCATGGTGGCCGCTCGTCGTTCCACCAAGATCCGTCGTCACGTCGGATCTTCTCATGGCGGCCTGCGCTATTTCAGTTTCGTCATTCACCTCTCAGAACTGGTGCAGTCCAACACCGCCTTTAGCTCTCTCTGTCTCACTGGACATGCAGGAGGAGGACCATTGTTCTGTCTTCCCCAGCGTAGCCTGGGGCCCTGCGGCCCTGCGGCCTTGGCTTGTCATGGTAATGGCTCTGAAAGATGTGGTAATGGGATGTAAATACCACTATACTCCTTAACATACCACCAACAGCCCACACATTCAAAACCTTACTCCCAGTCCCGGTCCCGATTGCCCTCTTCCTCCTTTCCTCGCAGGCCGGGCCGAAGACGGACGAGTTCTCAAGCGACGTCCAGAACGGAACAGGGACAAAGCATTCTGGGAAAAGATCGGGCCTGGCGGATGAAAGGAGCTGAAGGTAATGGAGGGTGAAGGTTTGAGTCAGTCTCAGCACAGACAGCGGCTATTTCAGACGCCATTATAGAGCTCGTAAAGCCATTACACGCCACCGTCTCCATCGTCATTAAGAGATTAGAGACTTGGCTGTACGCCTGCCGCTCTTTTATCGCGTTATGGGCATGGACTCAAGGACACAAGACGAAATGATGGCTCGGGAATAGCAAAGCCGAAAAACGAATAGCCTGCCAATCATGGGACTGAAAACAGCACCGTGGTGATCGCCCGAAAAGCGCTGTTGTTGTTTTTTTTATTTAATTTGTTAATAAAATCCCGTTCCGGCATCTCGGGCCTGCAGCGCATTCCAAAAAAAGGTTGGGACGGAGAAAATTTGGGGGTGGTAATGAATTCAAAAACGAAACAATGACGCGATTTCAAGCAGTTTCCACAAAAGCCTGAGTCTTCGAGGAGTAAAGATGGGAGGAGGATGGGAGGTGTAGATCTACAGTGCATAAAGGCTAAGGGTACAAGCCTAAAGTGAAGAGGCGTGATCTCAGATCCCTCAGACGGCACTGACGGGTCCACAGACGGGTCCACACGTCTGCCCTGGAATAAGCTCCAGGGAAAAGGGGTTAAAAAAGATACGAATACATAAATAGAAAAAGATGAAGGTTTTGAATAAATCGGGCTTGGATATGATTTCTTTGTAAGCACTTTGTAAGTAGAGAAAAAAAGGCTACGTTTGAGTTGCGGAGGTGCCTTCGGGACATGCTGGGCACCACAGACGGCAAGGGACTGAATCTGAGGGAGTAAAGTGAGATCAGGGGATCATTCAGCCTCCTATCTCTCAGACCTGACCCAGATGGAAGACGCTGCCGTGGCTCAAACCCGGGTTTCCACTGTGTTTGTCTGCACAATGTAGACAAAAATTTGGTAAATGCAGCCTCTGCAGATAAAAACCCCAAAACGATTGGCTACCCCTTTGAAAACGTAATATCTATATCTAGTATCTAATTTTTTTTTACAGGTATGGGGGCGGTTATATTATTAAAAAACAGGAAGATTACCCAGATGAACCAGAGACTCAACAAGTAAACGTGAACCAGTTTGGCTGGTTATACAGGTAACAGAGGAGTACTACTCACACTAGGACAGGTCCGTACACTTACGTAGGTAAGAAGAGGAAAGTCGTCCACACAAACACGAAAAAAGTCCCAACAAAAAGTCTCCAAACGCATCAACCGAGCATTCGCTTGTGGATCTGCTGTTGAGGTGAGCAGCCTTGTCCGGGCGCAAGACCGATTTTTAAATCCTTACATCCTCGTCGTTCAGTCAAACAGACGTTGGTTGTTGCGGTCATGAACTGATTTATAAAGCCATGCGGCCCAAATATGAGAGGCGATATAATTTGAAAGTCACCCTCGCCTTTCTTGTACCGAGAGAAACGTTCTGTAAATAAAGACGTTTGTTTTACCGGTCTGTGAGGCTGGACTCGTAGACGGTCGCATTGCTGGGCAGCTTCGTAGCGCCGTTAATGAGCTCCCGGGGGCACGGTGGCACGCACATACTCGACCTTGCTTCGCCGTACGCGCGTGCCACCGTGCCAGGCGCAGAGCAGCGGAAGGGGGAGCGGAAGCACGAGACGAGGGTTACGATGGAGCAAGGAGATAGAAGATGGAGCGATAGCGAGGAGCAATAGAGATATGGATGGACAGCAGATGAAAGGAACGAGGCAAAAGGGCCACCCTCCCGCCGGGTTCATCCCGGCTGATAGCTTTATCTCTCCTTTCTTCCTTTGTTTCACCCGCTCTTCCTCCCTTAATTCCGTTTATCTCCTTCTCTCTGGGCCCTCTGAGCCGGGCCGCCCTGGCGGTTTCGGACGTAAACGAGCCAAACGTCATTCATCAGACTTTTGTTGCGTCTCTTGCGATAGACGCAAATATGCAGACGGTTGATTGAGACGCGCCGGGACAAACATTTCTCGTTTTTTTTTCCCCCCTTTCCTTCCGTCTTTCAGCTTTCACGAGGTTGCATCACTCTTCGGTCTGGAGTTTCTCTCGAAATATCAAAACTAAGTCTCTGCGAGTGCAAGATATCACGGGAATGAGTCGCACGTGCAGATATTTCGGCACTTTTCAGGCTCGTGTAATCTGTGCCTAAGGAAATAGCAAACACCCGACACAGAGACTGCAGTATTTGAAGGCGAATATATGCATCTGTTCAGCCAATCACACGGCAGAAACCGGATCGAGCTGAGCAGAAACTGAACGGAGAAGAAAGCCGATTTAAACAAACGGCTTTGAGGAAACCATAGCTCCAATGAGCCCTCGTTGCAAACGGGATGCGCAGAAGAGCACCTCTGAACAAATAAGACGCCCAAACTTGAAGCGGGTGGGCTACAGCAGGAGAAGAGCACACCCGATGCGGCTCCCGTCAGCCAAGAGCAGGAAATCTCTGAGGCCCCTGGTTGAATACCTGACATGAAGCAGTTGAGGCAGTTCAGAAGGTAGAAGGGGTCCAAAATATTTTTTGGCAATGCATTATACGTGAGCTAATCCCAAAATATCATGGGGACAAGTGTAAGGGAGGGAAGCAGGGCCGACGCAAGAGGAGAACGAGTGCAATAAAGGCTTTCGAGCGTGGCTTTAAAGTTCAACGGCGAAGACAAAACACAAAGCGTTGGCATTCGCGGGCATCCTGTCACGTGACTCCTATGCTATGGAATTCCAGAAAGGATCCTCCTATCATTTTCCCCTCCCTCACTCTCTCGTTCTCCCTTTATGGCTCGGTATCTTCTCTCATAGAGCCAGGCCAGATCCTTGAGTATCAGATGATAATATATTCCAGCCACAAAGCCAGCTGAACAATGCCGGGTATAGAAAGGGGTTTCTCTCCCTGCCTTCCTGAGGACGGCTTGTTTTCGGTCCGGTCTGTTGAGTTCCTCTGCCTTCTTTAAATGACAAAGTAAATCCTCATGGCAGCCCCCTACCAGATCCCCCCAGCCTACCCATAGCCCCCCGAGCTCCAGGACAGGACAACAAAAGGGCCCATTTGCACGGTGTGAGGGCTTAATGCAGTTATTAGTGTGAGGAGCTGCAGAGGGTCAGAGGGGGAGAGCCGCCCTCCTGCCCAGCTACAATGCAGGCCAGTGGGCTGAGCCCCTGGGTTGGGGGGCGGGGTGGTGGTGGTGGTGGTGGGGGGGGTGGCCTTTCTTCCAGAACGTCCTTTCATCAAGGAGTCACTTGTTTCACTGGTTTATAATGGCACATCCCAAGCCTGTTTTTTTTTTTTTTTTTTTTAAGAAATATCAAATGTAGACGGTGCACGGCTCTGGTTTTTGCTGCAGGATTTTGCTCTAATCCTGATACGGTCCAAATCCGGCCACGGAAATAGGGTTTAATAAGAGCCGAAGAAGGTTTGCTCTTGGGTTCATTACCTCCTGCCACACAAGAGCGACCTAATCCCGAGATTCGGTCCGCCCGTCCTGTTTCTGTTTTGCGTTACTAACCCCATCGTCGCTCAAAACCCGTCCACATGAAGGCCTGCCTCTGCTTTTGATCCCGAGTTCATCCTCTCCGATATTTAGCTCGGTTAATGCAGGAGACTAAATCCGGCCCGCACCAGCATGGCTACAACTGCGATTAGGAAACGGTCGAAATTTACCGGGGGATGATCTGTTTTTTTTTTTCCACCACGATTAAATTAAATTGGAAATTATTCTGGAACGCTGCCTAGGACGGCTGAATAACACGAACATTTGGATGCGTTTTCCAACCCTGGCCTGTGCTTCTCGGTGTGTTCGAACGGGACCGGGGTGAAACCTCGCCCTGCGCCCGCTAAAATCCGGGCTGGGCTCCAGGCCGTCCCTCGTGACCCTGACCAGAATGAGCAGAGGGGAATTGAATTATCCTGTTGATTCAAAACGTGCAGTAGCGGAGAAGGTTCGACGTTTTTTTTTTTTTTTTGGTCGTCGTCATCAAACGGTTCTCTGAAGACCGGGAGCAGGCGGGTCCCGCTGAGTGAAAGCAACACAGGTTTGTGTGATTAAAATGCTAAAATGCTAGGACAAACTCATCCTAACCTTGGGAGAATCAGAGAAACGATTAATAATTGAGCAAAAGAAAGAAATGGCAGAAAAGGGCGTCCTGGGTAAATTTGACCTTTTCCACTCGTCTCTTTCATATCTTGGAAAAGGAGGAGGAGGAGGAGGATTCAGAGGGAATATCTACAGCACAGTCAAGTTGAGTTGGGTGTCAACACAGAAAAATAATCGTCGCTGGTTTGGGATCTGAAATTCCCTCCGGGAAAACCGCCTACGGTGCTGCTAGACATTTTCACACACCTTTGAAATGGTCACTGTTTGGTCGTAACTCTTGCACTTTTGTAGAGACTCCATCTTTAGATTTTCATTATCTGTTTGGATCCGTTCCGTACCTAGATCGGGGGAATATTTGTCCCTTGTGTGAGTTCAGGGAAAACTCACCTCAACTCACTCTCCTCAAGTCCTTCCCCAGATTTTCAAGCAGCTATCAATCCTAATCTTAATCCAGCTGCCTGAACAGAAGTGCAAAGCTGCCGCCGCCATACTTCACGGTCGTTACGGTGTATTTCTGCCACTCAGACCAAGCATTGGGCTTGGCATAGGGCTCCCCGAAGCTAAGCTGGAGGATCTGGAGTGTCTGGGATGCCAGATCGAGCGACGCGGGAAATTTTCAGGACACAGGCAAAGCGAAAAAAAAAAAAACTCGTCCTGAGTCGATCTGACCTTTTCCGCTCCCGTCTCGCGTCCTGATAACAGCGTGTCCACGCAGCGCGCGGACGGGGCGGCTGTGGTTACGGGGCGGCTCCAGGACAGCCGGAGAAGAGCGAGCCAAGGCGGAAGGCGGCGCTGGCCGTCGTCCTCAAGCTGCCACGGAGCGGATTTGCTCTATCTCTCTTCCTATCGATGGCGGCATGCGTGGAATGTGCTTTGGCTAACTCAGCAGGCAGGCTGCTATCAGGGCCGCCGTTCAGCATGCTGTCGGTTTATTGATAAAGCACGCTCTCGTTTTCATCTTCTCTCTCTCTCTCTCTCTATGTGAAGGACTCTCCTTCAGCTCACAGAAGTGTTCTGCCAGGCCCGAGACTGCTGGAATCAACACAGCAGCAGACGCAAAACGGGAAAATGTGCAGGCACGGATTAAAAAAGGAACATCCCTTTTAGCTCTCCGTCACCACCCCACAAATAGTACCATCATCGCTGCGTGTCACGCACGCACACACACACACACACACAGACACACACACACACACACACGAGCGAGCAGGAGCCTGAACAAAAACAGTCAGCTCCAGAAAACGTGCCAGTTCTCCTTCATGTCGCCGAATTATAAGAGACGTGACCTAAAGAGCCCCCGTGTGTGTCTGGGTTCAAATCCCAGGTAAAGCTTGCAACAAGAAGGTGTGTTTAGGCAGAGCAGTGGCGCCCCGGGTTTACCTCTACCTGCACCTTCCTGAATTTGGTGTTAAGTAATAAGGTACGAGAACTCAGGCGTTTGTGTGGCCTAATACTCACGGCATTTTCGAGTCTGGGACTGTGGTGGGCTAGCGGTTAAGGTACTGCATTATGGGCCGGAAGGTCCGGGGTTCAAATCCCACCCCTGCCCCAGATGGGTGCCTGAGCAAGGCCCTTAACCCACTTTCCTTCGATTGTGAGACTGTATGAATTGTAAGTCGCTCTGGATAAGGGCGTCCGCTAAATGCCGTAAAGGTTTATTGAATTATTCTTATGCGTAGTTCTAATTAACATCGAGCAAGACGGACAAGTCCGAAAGACTAAACTTGGAAAGCCTTTCTTTCTTTTCTTCTTTGGTGGAGTTTAAAAGAAGAACTGGAGTCCGTCGCGTCTGTAAATGTTTTATCCAGGTGCTTTCTGCGTTTCCGCTAAAGACGATATGGTCATTCGTGGACGATCTGGCAGATGATTCGTGTATTTGTAGCGCAAACCGTTAGGAAGCTCGATCTGAAATGTGAGACGCTCCTCAATCCAGAATGTCTCGAGGTCCTCCGGGAATGGCCTCTCCAGCTCGTTCTCTGCAGGGTTTATTTCAGGACGCTCATCAAAAGCTCCACTCTGTGCTCGGCGGACCATTTTCCCGTGGACTTGGATGTGTGTTTTGGATCATCGTGCCGGCGGAAGATCCGACCGCAGACCAGTGGTAGCTTCTTGGATGCGCCAGCGTTTCTTTGTACGAGGCCGGAACGGATCTTGTGCAGCTTGTAAATGTTGGACCACCTGCAAGAGAAGAGAAGAGTCGAGTGGAAAATGAGTAACTTTGACTAAACGAGACGACCTCGAGGTGTCTCGGAAGGGGCGCGCGGCTCACGGATGGGCGGGTGCAATAACATGGTCAATCCGTGGCACGGAAAATGATCCAAAGATCTCCGGTTTCGATCCCAGTCTGGACTCAGGTGAGCATGTGCGGGGGTTCGCATTCCGTCGACCGTACGTGTCGGGAAGGTTAGGTCAGTTTGCGTGTTTAAAGTGTCCAGATGCGAGTGAGTGTGAGTTGCCTTACGCAACGGGTGATTTGTTTGTTTCCGTTTCGTTAGAAGGGACCCAGGTAAGTGTGTTCGCACAGGCCGGAACGGAAGGAAATTCCAAAAAACTGGAGACTGGAGAGTAAAAATGAGAGATTAGCGGAAACCGAGCTGGAGAGGGGGGGATCGTTCTTCTTCTTTAAAAAGAAACAACAAATCTTTGACGGTCGTCATAGAAACTAGAGGCCCGTGGTGCCAGGGTGCGTCCCGGAGTCTGAGCAACACCAAAGCAGCCTAAGACTTGACTCACACACACACACACACACACACACACACACACACACACACACACACACAAAGCCTTGGGGCTGCAGGATGGAGTCAGAGTGTTTAAGCTGCAACCAATCCATCAGCTTCTCTAAACTGGAGGGCGGCCGAGCAGAGGTGGGCTTGGCTGCCCGACTCCATGTTCTTATAATAATACACAGTCAGCCCTAAAATTGTTGGCACCCTTGGTAAAGACGGGTCAAAAGAGGGCGTGGCCCATGCAGGGGCACCCCTGGTCTACCGTCTCTACCCAGACACAGTAAGAGCAACTCTGAAGCTCAGAAGGTCTCCGAAAGAACTGAAGAACTCAACTTTCGCCTCGATGGAGAGCTGGCAGCTGATCACAGGATGGTTCCCAGTGTTGGGCCTCCATGGGGCCCGTCCCAAGGCTGGTGAGAGGTTCCCAAAGGGTGTGAGGCATTCCCAAGCTCAAGTTTATTGACTCCCAGTTCAGGACTGACTCTCATTCCATCTTCGGGCTTCTGACTTCTGAAGGTTCAGAGATCTTCAAGTCCAGGAGGCTGGATCACAACAAGGTTCCTGGAGCGTTTGGAGAATCCACAACATCACAGACCCACCAAACTCAGACCAGATTACCAGCGGCGACATTTATCCCTTAAACCCTGGTGTTGTAGTCGAGACCAAGACCAGGACACGTCGAGTCCGAGTCCGAGACTTTTAGTTGCCAAGTCCAGGTCAAGGCCGAGACCAGACTAAGATTTTTTTTCAACATGAAAGAATAAAAAGAAGAAAATAGACACGTTAAATATCTTACACATTATCCTGATCACATATTTTGCTAAATATAATACGATCTATTGCCCAAAAGTATGATTCAATATTTTAATCTTATAGTTTTAGTCAAACTAAGGTAACGTAACTTTAGGAAGTAAATGATGGTCGTGATTCTGCATCCTACCGTCTCTGAATCAGAATCGCATGAATTCTGTACATTTCTATTACTAAATGTCAAAATATAATAATAATAATATAAAATAATAATGATTAATTGTAATTAGATGTAATTTAACGACATTTAAAGCTATCATCTGTGCTCAGAACTCGATTCAAGTCAAGTCAAGCGAGGTTTTGTGTCCCAGTACTTTTGGCCATGTGATGGTTTGTGTCCCAATACTTTTGGCCATGTGATGTTTTACGTCCCAATACTTTTGGCCATGTGATGTTTTGTGTCCCAATACTTTTGTCCATGTGAGGTTTTGTGTCCCAATACTTTTGGTCATGTGAGGTTTTGCGTCCCAATACTTTTTTTCATGTGATGTTTTGCGTCCCAATACTTTTGGTCATGTGATGTTTTGCGTCCCAATACTTTTGTCCATTTGATGTTTTGCGTCCCAATACTTTTGTCCATTTGATGTATTGCGTCCCAATACTTTTGGCCATGTGATGTTTTACGTCCCAATACTTTTGTCCATGTGAGGTTTTACGTCCCAATACTTTTGTCCATTTGATGTATTGCGTCCCAATACTTTTGGCCATGTGATGTTTTACGTCCCAATACTT
>JAUZST010010606.1:0-12333 GCA_034779995.1 Parotocinclus haroldoi | reverse complement strand
ATTTTTATTATGACTGGTATTACTGAAGTCAATCAGCAGTTGCATGTTTCTGGTTGGAAAGGAGTATCTGTAGTTTTGCTCTAAAGCTTAATTCTAAAGGTTAATTCAGCTAACAGTGAGTCCAGCTCATAGCTAATAGTTTAGCATTATTGTTACATTTATTTACATTATTAATTAGGAATGCTGTTTGCTTACTGTGACTTATATGGTACTGGGCGTTATCTAATCTAAGTTCAGCATTCACACAGTTCATTTGTATATATCCGTCTGCTTTAGGAGGCACATCGGCTTATTACATCACTGTGTGCAGGAAAGCTGGAAAGTCAACAAGCAGTTAAGTTAATAAAAAGTGAAAGTGAGAGAAAAAGATATAGACAGGGGAGAAAGAGAAAAGGGAAAGCCAGAAAAGGGTAAAGTTTATTAGAGTCAATCCGTTGCGTGTAAGTGTACAGATCTGCCCTGTTCCGGAGAGCGATTCTAATTACTGCAGGGAATCCAATTACAAAGTTATTAAAGCTCGGAAACAGAGATGCATCAAAACCATCATCAAAGTTTCCAACTAATAGTACACAGTGCCAAAACTCTTTCTTCACGTGCTAATACATTAAAATGCACCATGTTCCCCCAAATATTTTCACGACCGCATCCAGAACATGATAAGAATGCGAAATACTTGTATGTGTTACACCAACTATCGGAATAGCACATTAGGAAATAATTCAAATAACAGAAAAGACGACGGTTACCTCTCCTAGTGCCTCATATCTCTTTTGGTTCCACCTGTGCATGTCCTCCTTATAGTTGAAGACGAAGCGCTCTCCTGTTTTGATGTGTCGCAGTTGGCCTTCTACAAAAGAGAAGGACAATAGAAGGCTCTTAGATCAATCATTTGGACTCACATTCAGGTATAATGCTGTTTTTTTGCTTCAAAATGGAAAGACGTTTGCTGGAAAGCCACTGATCCCATTAGCAATAGCCGATTTCCACTAATGTCCAACCGTAAAGCTAACCACTAAAGCCTTGGAACATGCAACACATTTGGAGAAGGGCACTAACTGTTCTGTTTGGCTCACATGCGGCTGTAATTTTCTAATCCTGTTCTGATTCACAGGGGAGTCAAGAATGCCAATTCAGCTCTATTGGATTCCTGACCAATTTCCCACTGTCCCATTCAAATGCTACAAACGCTGCTTGTTTTTGACTTTCAACCTAACACAGGTTTGCACCATTTAACGACGGACGGTAGTCTGTGAACTCAGTCTGTGTATTCATCCCCTAGGGGCAATTGAAACAGGCCGTTGATTGAATTGGTCACTGACCAAACCATAACTAGAGTCACATACTCATTTTGTGCTATTGTAATGTAAATATGAAGTGTATTTTCACAAAAATGTGTCCAATATACACTGGATATCATGCTAATGCTACCACCTACACAGCGTAAGCTGTTATCCATATCACTCACTCCAGAAAATACACAAGAGTCACGACCCCACAATAAAGATCTCACACATTCTAGACCCAAAAATAGAAACGTATGATGGAATATAAATGTAAATTAGCATTCCTCGCTGGCTGCACACAACCAAGAAGGAATGAGTCCACTTGAAGAAACTCTGTTTTCCAGATCAACCAATGTAATATCACATATTTAACACTCCTGTGTGAAGCTACTAAGTAGGAAGCCACTGAGGTCAAATGACCAGCGCTCAGAACTTCTAGGGATATGCAGACTAAGCCACCATGGTGCTTGTAGCACTAAGCAAAGGTACTTTTCCATTTCACAACTATTCTTGTGTCCATATCCTAAAATCGTCTGTGTGCAACTCAGACCGTAACGTAGTTAAAGCAAAGTAAATCAGTATTCATGAAAATATATTACATTTATACAATTTAATTAGACAATGCAAAAAAATGACATAAATAATATTCATGATAAAAACACACATTCTACATTTTTTAAATACATATATAGTTTTTTCAGTTTTTTAACACTGCATACAAATACATGCATAATTATATATGGCCATGATTGCATTGTTTAAACAATCTTATCTAAAGGTGTCTCAAGTACTGTATTCTAAAGTCTTAAGTTGGTGCTGCTATGCAAAGGAAGAGAACATTTGAGAGTATGATTCTTTGTAACAGCTCAGTGGTTACGGTTCTGAGCTACTAATCAGCAGGTTGCGAGTCTATATTTTGGCTCCACCAAGATACCACTGTTGGAACCTTGACCTTCAACAGTCGCTCTGGATAAAAGTGTGTAGTAAATGCTTTAAATGTATATGTCCACATTTAAATACACAACCACAAAATGACAAAAAAGTCCACCAAAGGGCTATGAAGATGGCTTACTCGGAGGTATTCCGGGATAAAATATAATCGCTTGTTATCTACGCGCTGTCAGCTTAAGCAGTAAACATACTGCTCTTCAGTTCTGGCCTGGATGCACAGCCCTCTTGCCTTCATACAATTAAACGCGTTTGGCTGGCGTCCCCCATCTGGCAGGTACAAGGCCCGAGGACAGTTAACGCTCCTCTGGTTCCCGTTCGCACTGGCTTCTGGGACGTCTGGCACTCCTGCATAAGACATCTGGTGTGGCAGGGCTACTCTCGGCCGTCTCAGTCTCTCTCACAGCCACTGCACTCCACCCACCTGAGAGCTGTTTGTGTGTGGCTGGACCACCGTGAGTGTTCCCTCCTCCGCAAGGCTTTTGGCTGACTAATTTGAACGGAGGCCAGAGAACTTCACTCGCCTTGACCCTTCTTCAGTGCCACGGCTATGCCAAGGCCAGATTGTACAGTGGCTGTTTTGCCAAGCTGCTAAACAGCTGGCAAGGTTCTTCAGAAGGGAAAAGCCGCACAGAAGCGATCGCCGTTGTTAAACCAGTTGGTTGGAGGAGACTAACTAGGTATAGGATTTATATACCGTGCAAGGTTCTTGAGCACCTCAGAATTCGTCTAATTCGATTATCGACGATTATCGAATTTGCAGCTGTAAATGGCTGGGCACATTTTTAAAAGACGTAGAATGTGTGTTTTTATCATGAATATTATTTATGTCATATTTTTATGTTTTGTCTAATTTAATTAAATACATGTAAATATATATTTTTTTTACAATTTTAATTAATTAATCAAATTTTTAGAAATGTAATATATTTTCATGAATACCGATTTAATTTGCTTTAACTACGTTACGGTCTGAGTTGCACACATTTTAGGACATGGACACAAGAAGAGTTGTGAAATGGAAAAGTACTTTGCTTAGTGCTACAAGCACCATGGTGGCTTGGTCTGCATTTCCCTAGAAGTTCTGAGCGCTGGTCATTTGACCTCTGTGGCTTCCCACTTAGTAGCTTTACACAGGAGTGTTAAATATGTGATATTACATTGCTTGTTCTGAGAAAGAGTTTCTTCAAGTGGACTCATTCCCTCTTGGTTGTGTGCAGTCAGCAAGGAATGCTAAATTACATTTATGTTCCATCATGCATGTTATATTTTGGGTCTAGAATGTCATTTGCACAGTACACAGCACATTTAATTAAACTTCTATGAGTCAGACCCATAACTAGATTTAGTTGAAACTCTAGTCACAATCCAGGTTCAAAAGTTCTTTCTCAGTGAAGATCTTCGTTGTGTTTATCGTGTCATAGTTTATGTTTACAGCTATAGTACTGTATTCTTAGTGCAAATGAGTCCACATGGTTCCTAAAATGGTTAGTTATAAGAGCCAACCGAAATGGAAACAGGAACTTAATCATCTTAGCACTAGTAACTAGCACCCTGAGTTCACCAATAGAGTAAGTGTTTTGCTCTTAATGTTCATTTTTAATCCATTACTTAAACAGTCATTCATAATTTTTTTTTCCACTTAATCCACACAGGGCCGCAGGCCAGCCAGTGCCCACCCGTCAACTCTGGGTGCAAGGGCAGGAACAACCCTAGATGGGGTGCCGATCCATTGTAGGGCACACAAACACACGCACACACCAATTCATTGTAGGGCACGCACACGTGCACGCACGCACGCACACACACTTTACGACACTTTAGAGACACCAATTAACGTAACATGCATGCCTTTGGACTGTGAGAGGAAACCAGAGTGCCCGGAGTAAACCCACCCAGACACGGGGAGGACATGCAGACTATAATATAATATTAATTATTAAAGTCTTAATGTGTAATAGGCTCAGCAATAACATATTATAGACTATAGATTAGACTATTAGACTATAGACTATCAGTTTATGATACATTTAATTTGAAAAACTTGATTTGTATAAACATATTCACCATATGATATCATCCAATACATGAATCAGTATAATGCCTTATATAATGTAGATTCTCTGGTGGTCTAGAATGGAGTCGTTAAATTTACAATATTCCTTATAAGAAACATTTGCTCAGTGTTCGTTGTTTTCGTTTCTACACAAGCCTTGTGGAACGAGTTAACGGCGAGATCCCAGGTACCACAGCATTCAGGCAATACTGGTATCAAATTCCGATATTTCGGTGAATATTAAGAGCCTCAAATTGCCGTAAATGCATGTCTTTCTGTGAAGTAAAGCTACAGACCCTTTGTAAATAAAGAAAAATCCGGTACTTCAGCAAAAGCATTACAGCCTCTGGTGAAAGAACTCCAAAAGAAGTGTTGTGTAATGCGTGTGAAAAAAAATGCTAGTTCGAGGGATAGACCCATACATTCTTATGATGACACTACCAGATAATGAAGCACCGAAAAGTGAAAATCTAATTGTGACCTCACTGATTGGGAACGCGCAAAGCTAAAAGACTCGAACGCACACACATTTAACCCAAACAGCCCAAGGGCCTCATACTTTCTCAATTACTCGGGCGCAGCAAAAACAAATACGTCTTTGAACGGAAACGTTTGCATAAGCATTTTCGCTCGCTTCGTTTTCAAAGCCTGCTACTTCTGCATAGTTAGCAGGCGATAAATCCAACACGGCTAACTCGATGAGTATCAGTGTATTTGCCACCGCCGTTAGCTGTTCAACATCGTGTAGCACTAAAAGGCCATTCATCAGCGCAGAGCACTGAAAGAGCATCCACTCCTTATGGCTTTTATTTATTTATATATTTATTTATGTATTTATATTTTGGTGGAGGATGAAGTGAGGCAGGCTCTAAGCAATCCATTACACCGCCGCCGCCGCCGAGCGCAAACGAACGAAAAGCAGGCCAGCGCCTAACGGGAGGAAGAAAGGGATCTAATGAAGACCCGTGTGTGGCAGAGGTTAGGCTCCATCGCCCTCACATCGCAGGCTCTCTGAGGAATATGCCTCCTCAACTTTTTTTTTCCCCCACCCCGCATTTTCCCCCTTCCTTGTGTAATTAGCATGCTGTTCACAATATTTGAGCTTAATTAGGTATACATAACCTTGGATTTCCAGTAATGAACAAGCTGAAGGCTAACTTTGATGAAGCAATCATGGAGCGGGAGTGCAAAAAAAATCCCATAAACGCATATGTGTTTAATAGATCGCTTCATTAGATCACAACAACTCTTAAAAAGGTCTCAAATTAGCACTCGGAGCTAATCGAAGGTTACCAGAGGCTTGGCCGGCGCGTCCCTGTTCGGAGCAGAGGGGACTGCATTGCGGTCTTAAACGGACTCTAAATAAATAAATGGGTAAAGAAATAAATAAATGGTCGTGGTATATTTTCAGAGGCAGAAATGAAGTATTCAAGGCAGTGACAGGAGACTTTTAGAGCAGGCAGCAAGGTTATGCAAATGTGGCCGTCAAGTTGAGTGCAAGGCTGAGTAAGCCACTGACAGCCCATGGCATGCACAACTTGTCCATTCAGCTGCCAGTGACTCAGGAGACTCTCAAACAGACAGCGCTATCAGAGCCAAAACGCTGCCTTCAATGGCCAATCAGGACCTTCGCTTTCTCATCTCGCAGGACAGAACTCACTGGAAACTTCCTTGACTGTACTGAATGCAGAACGAGTCCAAACGACAAACTTTTTCCAGCAGCGTGACAAGTTAGAAGGATTAACAGCACGGGTAAAAACAGGAAAACAGCTACATTCAGAATATACTGACATTGCTCAAATCTATTTCTCTCAAATTGCCGTGCTGATTATGTGATTTGTAATGAAAACTCTGTGCCATCCCAAAAGGAACAGCAATTTATTTAAGTACAGATGAGCGCTGTTTAACGACCATCTGATCATCGTCCATTCACATTAAAACCGAGGTCTTAACAATTGCAACAAATTATAATAGCTTATAAAAAAAAAAATTTTTATCTGGTTTTTGGTCGTACCAGCAGAATTAATGAGTTAGTAAAAAAAAATGCTTTTAGGTGTTGCAATGTTCTCTGCCAATCAGAGATATGAAATGGAAATAGTTTGCAGTCTGCACTGCACCATGACTTCTTGAGTGTCGGCTATTTGACCGCTGTGACTTGCTACTAGAAGCACCACGCTACTTATAGGTTCATTGAGTTTAAAAGGAAATGGTGCATTCAACGTTCCTGTAACTTTTTCATCATGTGGACTCTTTCCCTCTTGGTTGTGTGCAGCTAGAAAGGTATGGTTATTCATGTTTGTATCCCACCGTGCGCTAATATATTTTCTTTCTTTACATAGCGTTTGCACACAGTTTTCTTGTGGAAAATAACTTTGAAATTTGCATTGCAGTAACATAAAGACTGTGTGACTATAGTAATGTCTGGCCAACAGCTCTTTTCCATCAGAACATATCACAGAATATAAAATGACTGCTAAATTGCCAAATAATAACTAAAAAATAGTATTCTTTCAACCATCCATCCAGCCATTATCGTCCGCTTAATCCACCAGACAACCAGGGCAGGAACAACCCTAGATGGGGCGCCAATCCATCCTAGAGCACGCACGCGCACACACACACGTGTACACACACACACACACACACACACACACACACACACACACTAAGGACCACTTTATGCATGTCTTTGGACTTTGAAACAAACAAATACAGTGCATTACTTCAAAGACCGGACATGGTGAAAGAAATCCAGAAAGCATGTAAAGACATCTGGGATGGCATTCAGGACACAGGAAACAGAGTGGACAGGTAAGGCCAATTGTAAATAGACATGAAATCAAGGTTAAGATCAAGGAACAGATTTAAATTTGAATGTATTTGTATTCACATCCTAACAAGGTTCTCATGGCCCTCATTCACCCTTGGTAAGCCAAACCAAACCAACTTGAGTGTTGTTGGCAAATAGCTTAATTTTCATCTGACCATAGACCATGGTTCAAGTCAAAGAGCGACGGAGAAATATCTGAGGTTGGGACATTGGACACTATGACAGTGGTAAGGTGTTAAGATAGGAATGATAGACAGGGTCAATTTAATGGCTACCAAGGTGCTCGTGGCTGTTTATTGCACTCAGGGGCAATGAAGGTTATCCAGTTTGTCATAATCTAAGGATGATTTAAAGTATATAAAAGGATGTCCGTAGGTTATAAGCAAATACTAAAACCATTTTTAAAAAGAGACCTGAGCATCTATGGTTTTTGGTATCCACGGGAGGTCCTGGAACCAATCGTCTGCAGATTGGAGGTCCAGTTATATGTGTGCTGTTTACGTGGGAGCTTGATGGCACTGCATGAAGAAGTCAAGCCGTTGCAAGGAGTGTGATGCTCTGGGCAATGTCCTTCTGGGCAGCCGTGGGGTCCGTGCAATCGTGAAGATGTCAGTTTGGCATGTGCAATCTACCTAAACATCGTTACAGACCAGGTGGTCATAATGTTTTGGCTCATCAAAGATAACTTTAACTCTACTCAGTTGAACTCTGCATTAAAAACTATTATGATTTTTAAAATTTATTTATTATATTATTATTTATTATGAATTGTATTATGATTATTGTTATTTTCTTTCTCTCTTTTTTGAATGCATTTAAATGCAGAATTCCAAAATAAATGTGGCGATGCACTAGAGATATACAGAAATTTCAGGGAAGGAGCCTGGTAGGAAATGGATAAACACAAAAAACACAGGAAAATAAAATCTGACAATACTGACCAACAAGGCTACCCAGCTTCACTTTAAGTTCAAATATAGTATGGTATGAAAACATTCACCATTCCATTAAGATGTTCAATTGGAGCATCTCACACTGTTCAAAACAAAGCTCAAGTCATAAAGTGAAAGCTCTTTTCACTGTAAGCAAACGTGGTGGCCTAAGTGAACGATGCATTTGATGAGTCTGTTTCAATTCTAGGCGACAACTTTAACTGCTCAACACCCAGCTAGTTTTCCTGTTTACATTTCCATCCAAAGAGCCTTTTTGAATACTAGCACTAGTCAAAACTGGATTCTCAAACTGCCACAGATGGAATACAGGTAGGCTAATTGCCCTTTACACATGTGACAGTCTGTTTAGCGCAGCACTTTACATGATTGATGAAAGTATATTCTAAATATAGGTGTCATTCATTTTCAATCCCCATGTGCTTCAGCAATGGACTAACTGCAGATTACTGTTTAACCAAAGGTTCATTTATATATACTGCTCTCCAAAAATAGGCTATACGCCTAAAAGATGCACAAGTCACATTAATAAATGTACTAAACTAAAAAACGAAACGTTTTATATCTGTATTTGTTAATACTCACACTTGCTGTACATTGTACGTGGAAACGGAAGGAAAAAATGCTGGATCACGAAACTTATATCTCACCATCGTTAAAAGCATATCCAAACTCCTCCAAGGTCTTAGGGAAGGTAAGTGGAGGTTCTTCTTTCTTCATCATCTCATCTAAATCAATCCTCGACAACAAATCTGGGGAAAAACAAAAACGTCTGGCTCCAAACTTTTTGTCTCAAATGTGTAGACTATTCTAGTCATTTAGGCGTATAAGTCAATAAATATGAGCTAGTAATAAATTATCTGTATTTAAAAGATCACCCATAAACACATTTCTTAAAGAAGATACAAAAGTAACAAAAAATACAGGTACGTGCCGTTTAAAGTCCATCCAATTAAAGTCTGTTTGCTTTAACGACCAAGGTCTTAACACTTACACAATAATATAATATAATATAACATAATATAATATATATTATAATATATAATAATATGATATAATAGGGAATAAAAGAACCTTGGATGCTGCCTCTGAAAAGTCACCTCAAGAGCCAATCAATGTTGGAGATGCACAAGCAGAGGCGGGAGTTAAATATTGCGAGCAGGAGTCCATCGTTCATGTAAGTGTGTGTAACTATGTGAGCAGTTGTTTGTTCACTTGCCTGTTAGTTCACGTTCAGACTAGAGAGTGTTTTAACTCGGTTGAGGTGTTTAAAGACCTTTTTTGTGTAAATGATACGGGTATGACTTTCCACTACTTATTTGTAACAAGCTGTAAATGGTGTTCATAAGTGTACGTTCCTGTTCTATTGTAAATATGACTCCTTTGTTTGTCCCGCTGCTACCTGTACATGCTTTTTAATCTATAACTATAGAAACTGGTTCATATTCACTGGTTGAGTCTGCGTTTCATCTGGCTGATCTTCCGTGTTGTCTGTAATAATGTCTATCAAAACATTTCTGGAAAGCGTCAAACAAAAATATCGTATTGTTCAAACCTTCCAGTTGAGTGCTATGGACTTCCCCCAGATAGAGTCCTAACTGTACATGGCTATATGATCTATAGTTATTGTGAATTTCTATAAAAGAACTGCGTTGGCATTAGGGATGCTGTGTAGACGGTAGCGTTCCAGTCGTGTTTTTAGCAGTAAAATGGTTCTCGTGAAAAATACCCTTTATATTTACATTACATTATCATGTGACTAAGGTTAAGTCCATTTCAGTCAACAACCTGTTACACAGAACAGAATGCAGTCGGATCTGCGCATGCCTGTATAAGTTTATATGAAAAGATTGCATTTAGCTTGTTCACCATTGACACCGGCTTTCTCCTTTTCCTTTTCCTTTTCCTCTTGTGCAAAGGCCTGGGCCATAGTTATCCACGCCAAATAAAATCTTAAAAAGTCAGCCTTGATGAGCATGGACCCTCCACGTCAGACAGCTCACAACATGGTGGCCTGCAAAATGAAGAGGAAACAAAAAAGTTCTTTTTATTACCTTAGAGTGTCTGACACTGAGTAGGCACTTTACATCTAAATCAGGTTTCTCTTGTGTTTGTACAGCAAAATATTTCACACTGGTTTCCAACCATCTTTTTCTAAATAAACCCAATTAGCTAAAACGTAAATAACACCAAAGACTAAAGCATCTAAAGAGAACAAATTGTTAAATTTTGTATTGGTGATGATCAAATGACAACAAGCGTTTTCTTAATTTTTACTACATTTAAATTACTTTGTATTTTAGAACCTTTTCTCGCTGCCTTAATATGGCCCATCCCAGGTCTGAAAATATAAGCAATCCTTGTCAGACTGCATGTTTTCTTTATTTTTATGAATGATAACACATTAACATGACCATTGGCAGCAACAAACTTAAAATACCATTAATTCAACAGACAAGTTAAATGTCTGTCGAAAACATTTTTAAAATCCACTTACACAAACCTGTGGAAACAACAGTAATAAACTGAACTAAATACACTGTGCACAAAAACTAGAAGGCATTTTGAAATATCCCCTCATTTTTGTGAGCAGTAGATATCCTTTTATGCCTTGAGAAAATATGATCTTAGGCAGGTTTAGGCACCCAAATTAACCACTGACAGGGACAATCTTAAAATACAACCCCAACCAGAAAAGGCTGGGACAACACAGAAAGTACAAATCTAAAAAAAAATATATACAGTGTTTTTATGTTGACTTTTATTTTGTGCCAGGCTTTATCTTTCTAGTCAAATTAATTTAATTTGGTAATAAACATCCATTCCTGTATTGTAACACGTTCCAAAAACGTTTGGACTGGGACAATTTAAGGCAGGTAATAAATAAATAAATAATGATGTGGTTTCAAACAAGTGATGTCAAAGGATGATTGTAATCATGTTTTGGTACAAAAGGAGCAGCTTTGAAGAGCAACGATGGGCAGCAAAACGCCAGGTTGTGAGAGAAGTATTGAAATGCTTATAAACAATGAATCTCAAAAACAGCTGGGAAGGAATGTCTATATTATTTTCCCTATACAGTGCACAATATCAATAAACTAAATATATGAAGGATCTGGAAACAAAAAAACCTGACGCCTACAATCCTGTACTGTTGCACCTGAAACACTCAGTGCCATGAGCATCTTTGAAGTGTTGTGAGCAGGAATAGCAACATTATGTGATTAATGCAAGCAATTACAAGAAACACTTGTGTTTGGATTCTCAATTGGCCCAACCCAATGTCATTATCATATAATTAGGGTAGGATCCACTTTCCATAGACATGTCCCGGTGTGAGCGGGGATCAGGTCCCACAAATGGATAATAGGCTGCAGGGAAACCCTTCGGACATGCATTTTTTTATTCTTCGCAATATGCATCAACTAAAGTGTTCATATACTTGCTATATTAATATTTGCTTCCTGCAGAGGCTGTGTAAGTAAAAGTGAACCGGGGAGCCCACAGTGCTATGATATGCAAACATCCAGATGGTTGTAGATTAAAGATTAATTCAATATTTCAGATGCTTTATGATATTCATGAAACTTTCCGGATTAACGTTAGAAATATCTGACTGCTTTGTTGTCACGCCTCTCCCTGGTCAGACCACCAGTTAGCTCGTTTGCCCAAAAAAGGCTATACATTAATACCACTATGATAAATTAGTCCACTAAAGATAAACAGCTTTCTAAAACTGTAAGCCTAATTTCTCTTTGCCAATAACAAATAAGATGATCTAGAACGCTTTCGCTGCTATCACGTGACATAAGAGCGCTTCAGTCCAGCCACTGTAAATAACCGCTCATTCCACTTATTTATACATTAAACTCGTGTTTAAATTACTCAAACGCACTCCTAAAGAAAGCCCAATATTGCAGAATATTCAGCGTTAAAAAAAGAAAGCAGAGAAACCCGTGAACCCGTGTAAACATGCGCTCGAGACTCGCAGACATACCATAACAGCATGCACTGCCAATGTTTTCCTCCGCTTCCTGGTCATCACAAAGCGGAAGCCACGCCCCCTAGAAAGCGGAAGCTTCGTTTTAGTCAGTTGACGGGATTTAAAATGATAGCGACGTCTTTTTGTGTGCAGCTCATAGGAACGAATACAAACACATTTAAAGCAACTAAAGACGAAATATTGATCATAGTAACACATACACCGTTTTACATTTATTAAAATTAAAACACACACACACACACACATATATATATATATCAAGT
>JAUZST010010605.1:0-12333 GCA_034779995.1 Parotocinclus haroldoi | reverse complement strand
GGGTGGGGGTGTGTGTGTGTGTGTGTGTGTGTGTGTGTGTGTGTGTGTGTGTGTGTGTGTGTAGTAGGGTTCAGTTTTGACTGTGTGTGTGTATATGTGCGTGCGTGTGTGTGTGTGTGTCTGTGTGTGTAGTAGGGTTCAGTTTAGACTGTGTGTGTGTGTGTATATGTGTGTGTGTGTGTGTGTGTGTACATGTCTTGTGTTCATGTGTGGGTGTGGTGGATGTTTGAGCTGCCTCCTCTCCAGGGGTTCCTCCAGTGGCTTGTCTGGAGCTTTTGGTTTAAGAATCAAATCTAACCATAAAGTGTAAAATTCAGCACTCAGTTAAAATGATTTTGTCAGGAAGGTTTAAATCGAGTGCTTGGCTGATCAACCAATGAATACAGTTTAGAAAATAGTGGCATAACATAAGAATATGAGCATCAGCTTAGCAGGGTACCTGATTATGACCTTTATCAGGTTACATAGAATTTATTGCAAAGTAAAGATGTTACAAAAATTATTTACGTGACCGTGTGACCGACCCTGTCAGTTTCTGAAGCATGTGATTCTAATTCCCCACTGAGCAAGAACCGATGTACATGTCCATTACTGACATCAGTTGCCCCATAAAAATATTAGTGACTCATTTTAAGTCAGATCATGTCTCTCTTGATTTGTCCTTTTTTGGTTTCTATTAAGTTTGACATCTTACATGCGACCACAACAATCGTCTGTTCGATGACCTCTAAAGACATTAAAAACTTAATTCTGGCATGAATCCAGACATCCCATAAATACTGTATCTAGATTTTTTATGTCTTTCAAACATCTTTGTGAAAACAAAAACAAAACAAAAAAAGCAGCACTCTCAGAAACAGGTCTGTGGGTTTTCCATCTATACATTAATCATTGTAATCAAAAATAGTACTTGGTCTCTTACAAACGACACTGTACATTTACAAACAATGAAAGGGCACAAGAAAGAATGTGCATTTCAATCTTAATATTCGTATGATTTGTTCTTACATGAAGCAAAGCACGTACAGTACTAAAGTATGGCATCTCGGAATGAATAGAATATGGGTCTGACAGAGCTCTAAACAAGGTGGAGTGATTTACTGTACATCTCTGTGTTCTGAATAAAGGGGAAAACAAGGCTATGGGGTTTCATTCATAAGTTCAAATAAATGAATATTGTCAAATGTTCGTAGATACTAAATGCCTTATTCAAGGGGAAACAGATGAGTATAGTGGGTGCTCAGTGGTAAGATTGGTTTGAGACCGTTGTGCTTGTGTCTTTCAGGCTAACAGAAAAAATCTGCTCTTATCTATGAGGTGCCAGGGTTGGGCTTTACACTGGCATCTGTCTTCTTTTATTTTGGATGAAAATGGAAAATAGATTTAACATTCCTCTTTTTTCTAATGACCACGCCAGGAAAATGCACACACAAAAGCCCACAGACTATTGTAAGACAAGAAGAGAATATATTCAGAATTAGAACAGAGAGAAAGGAGGACTGAACTTTAAATTGTTTCTAGTTTGATTTATTGTTACAGTTAGCAGTAGCTGATTTTCTGCAATAATTGCTCACAAAGTATGCTTAATGAGCTTCTGATCTTCATCTAAATTACTATTGTAAATAAACACAAACACAGCTACATAATGTAAATGCTTACAGTCTAGCTACACATATGCTAACGCTTCTGAGAAAGCCACCTGCACTCAGACTTTCTACTTAATTAGATTAAATTGAACATAAACTATATTTCCATAGCACATTTTACAACAAAGCACTGTGTCAAAGTAGCTGTACAGCTATCTAGACCCACATCCCTAACTCAAGGAAAAACACCAGAAATGCAATGAGGAAGAAACCTTGGCAGGATCAAGACTCAAAAAGGGGCCCAGCCTCCTCAGTGTGTGATGTGTGAGTATAAATAGTTACCAAAACAATGCCCTGTTCAAGAAAGATATATTTGTGTGAACAATGCCACAGTCCAAACAAACTTTAGATGATGTGAATATGTAAGACCACAAAAGCATTCCTAAATCCCCGGCTGTTCATCGGGTCACAATAAAACCGCACACTAAATAATAAAATTCAATACTGTTCAATAAAATTCAATACTCTCCCTATAGGTGTTGGCTTACTGCAAATAGAAAACCTCAAGTGTCCTAAGATTATGAGACATGACCTGAAGGGTGTTCACACGGAAATTACTTAATTAAAATGGTCTAAAATGGCTTCTTCTTACGTAACAGGGAACAATACAAACATGAAATAAAATAAGTTAACCCTCTATTAATCAGTGGTGAGAGATTAGAGTGGTCCAACAACAAATTACAGACAACAAAGAAAAAAATTCAATAAATACGATTTTTAATATGTGGATTGCATTGAGCAGTGTGTAAATACACAGATGATGTAGTGAAACTAAAGACATAAATGGTGCACTGAGAATGTGCTCATTTTCTAGTCATAGTAATTGCAAATATACCAAAAAAAACCTAAAAAAGTTCATGAACCGCAACCTAGCATGGTGCTATGGTGCAACCACACAAATGGTTCTGGGGAGATCAAATCCAGTGCTCAGATTTGCAAAAATGCAAACTCCTACACAACAGTATAGCAACCAGTAAAGTGAGTTGGACAATGTGCAGTGGAATGCACAAATGTTCAGAGGTCAGTTGTTAATATACAGAGTTGTACGGTTTGATCGTCGCAGGGAGTAAGGTGGAGAAAATGTTCCTTTCTGCACAGATGCAGTAGTAGCCTGCTGTTTAGGGTACTCTGAATGATTTTTCTATGGAGTGGGTGGGAGGGGTTCATCATGACAACTGACAGCTCTGCCATGTATTCTTCTCTCCAGCACCATTTCCAGAATCCAGTTTAAACCTCAGCACTGAACCAGACTTTTAATGATCTTAAAGTCGGCTAAAGGATAATAAAGGTATTACAACAATACAAAGCGCAGTAAAACAAGAGTATTTGAAGCAAGTATTACTGCATATTATTATATACTGCTCACAAAAAATATAAAACCCTCCCCCCATTTTCTGAGCACTGTACATGCGAACAAATGTAAGTAACGCTACATAATATGAATATAATAAAAGTGCCATGAAAAGTCTTGTGTTAATATTAATAGATGTGCAAAATATGAATGTAGTAGGGCAACCAATGACACTATATCAGACGGTCTGCATGTTTAGCATTTTAAAATATTAGTCTGAATAATTCTTGAGCGTCATAGGCAGACCATGTAATGTATAGACCAGTAATACATTACAGCCTTAGGCAGCAAATAGATAAGCTGTGATTATTTATCAAATAAGTCATCATTTAAAATCCTCTAATATAGTTTGTTTGTTATTTGACCATGATGCTATATGCCATGGCAACCTGACTGCTGCAGATACGCAGAAATTATGAATGTAAATGAATCCCTGCACCTGTACTGTCCAATTACCTCCCAAGAATCACACTACATCTGAGAATCTGTGGTTTTCTGGAATAACAGAATCGTGGATGAAATGGCAAAATTACCAGCGTGCTTGGCAGGAAATTGGAAAATGGGAAATCTGTTTAGTGAAAGTATTCAATTACAGAGATCCTTTTCTGTGCTCAGCCACATTTCTGAAACATGGTAATTTCCGCCTTTTTCAGCGCCTCTCATGCAGAGAACTGAGGCTACACCAATCATGGATTATTATTATACAGAAATGAATGAAACACACTCCAGTTCATTCCAGTCTTCTTTAAAAAATCCCTTAGGTCTTTTCCCTGCTACTCTACTGAAATGTTTGATTGTGGTGAAGACTTTAAGATTAAGAAGCAGCTAAAGATTTAATACAGCAGAAGAGTCTGATACAGACTTGATCTCACAAAATAGCTTACTGTATCTCAAGACTAATAAATATGCACAAACGCACACACAACAGTCCAACATTGGCCCACTGCACTCTATACTCTCTTTCTCAAAACAAGGCAGCTTTATGGCTACCGTTTCTCTGTGTAAGTTTCACCTGGCAAGAGACACCATGTTATTGACACTGACTGTTCTCTTCAATAAGCGAAGGCGGAAAAATCAATCAACTCCATTAGACGCTGAGAGAGTGACAAGATGGCAATCCCTGGCAAAAGCCTCCTTCTCACCCACTCTTTCTAGCCATGACTCTCTCTTTCATTCAGTCTCCTTTCAATGCTTTTATTTTTCTTACGGTCCCTTCTTCCCTCTGGCCCCAAGTATGTCCCAGTCTCACCAGTTATATTTCCCCCACTCATACACAAGAATTAAGAATCAACAGTAAGAATGTGTGCGTATTGTGTGTGAACTGGTGACCCGATGAAAGTGTGCATTTCTTGCTTGATTCAGTGTCAAGGTTTATGAAGGCAACATTGAAACCTCAGTGAAAAATACAGATGGCATTGTATTTCAGAAGTCAGCATGAATAGGACACAGACTTATCTGATGGGATTTCTGGGCAATTTGCTCAATCAAGATGGAGGTTAATCATGTTGAAGTTGTCCATTCACCCTTAACTCTGTCATATATTGAGAGGAATGAAAGGCGTGCATTGCCACACCAGTAGTAATCATCAACGCAACTTTAGGTTTATTAAAGCTCCACTAGCTCTTTATAGAATGATAATTGCCATATCAAGGCCTTCCTAGATCAAAGTTATCTTCAAGACGCATTAGATTGTTGTATTCCTTTCAAATGCAATCACACTTGCCTGTACATAGCACTTAGTATTGAAATATTGTTTTTTGTCAATATCTCTGTCGCTATCATTTTAAAATCTTATTACATTTTTATACCTAAATAAACAAAAATACAAATACAAAAATAAAATTCAGTATTTCTTAGAAAAAGAAAGTACTTCTTATATGAAGAAGGCATTAAAAAAGTTCAAAACTAACTAATAAGAATGTTCAATGGGTATGTATGGTGGAGCTCTTATTATTATTAGCTCTTCGGATTTGACTATATTTTTGCAGAAATATGAAATAAAACGTCATCAGAAGTCCTAAAAAAATATATACGAAAAATATCAAACCTGGTCTTTTTTTATTGTGAAAAATGATATTGAAATATAAATATTGTGTGCCCCCTTGTAACTACAACCCCAAATCACTATGCATATAAAAAGCACACGTGTTTCTTACATTTACTTTTACTTCGTTGCAAACAGTACGAAACTGGAACGTTTTATGTTTTGCTAGGACAAATTCATTCCATTTGTTAATAACCATCAATAACATAAGGTATTTACCACTTTGTCATATTACCATTCCTTTTCAAAACACTTAAACAGCGTTTTTGCACAGAGGACACCAAGCGATTTACTGTTTCAGGTGTTATTCTGTCCCATTCATCCTGCAAACACGTCTTAAGCAGTGCAACAGTACGGGGTCGTTTTTGTCACATATTTTTAAGTTCTCCAAACATCCTCTATTTTGGACAGGTCAGGACTGCAGGCAGAGCAGATCATAAGTGTTCAGCTGAAGCTCGCACCCTTGGTCTTTACTCACATAAATTCCTCCCTATTCCTTGAATTGTTTGATATTTTGCACTGTGGAAGCATATATGTGCAACACTGTTCTAATCTTTCATACATTGTACATTGTTTTTAGATATGTAGATTGGATTTAGATTCAACAATTTTCACAGATTTGTTGACAAACTGCAGATCCTCTGGTCATCTTTGCTCATCAAAGACTCAGCCGTTTCCTGGAAGCTGCTGTTGTACCAGTTCATTACTATAACCACCTGTTGACATCAAATCACATTCACAAATTCACAAATCACAAACTGTCCCCTTACAAACCAACCTTTTTTGTAATGTGTTACAGGAATGCAAAATGCAGGAATGGGAATATATGCATGTATATAAGATCTTATCAGCCAGTCACATGGCAGAAACTTAAACAGTTCAAACTGAGCATCAGAGTGGGGAAGAATGGCAATTTAAGAGACTTTCAACGTGGTGGTTGGTGATAGACACACTGGTCTTAATATTTCAGAACTGCTGATCTGAACTGGAACTGGGATTTTCACTTAATCTTGAGTTACCTTAACAGAAAATGATCCAAAAAAGAATACATATGCAGTGAGCAGAAAATCTCTGGGCAAAAAGTCTGTCAGAAAATAATTGCCAGACTGGTTTAAGATAATAAAAATGCAACAGTAACACAAATACCCACTAATTGCAACCAAGGTATGCAGAAGCGCATTTCTGAACCAGTCTTAAAGCAGATGGTCTTCAGCAGCAGAAGACCACACAGGGTACCACTCCTGTCAGCTAGAACAGGCAACTGAGACTATAATCAAATCAAATAGAACAAAGGAGATTGGAGAAATGTCGCCTGGTCTGAAGACTCTTGATTTTCACTGCAACCTTCAAATGGTAGGGACAGAATTTGGTGTTAACATCATAAAAACTGCTTTGCAACAAGTTTGGTGGTGCTGGTTTAATGGTTTGGGAGATTCGCAATTTGGACCTCAATACCAATAGAGCATGACTGAAATTTTGATGCCTGGCTGAGTATTGCTAACCACGTCCATCCCTTTATGATCACATTAAACCCAACTTCTAGCTGCCACAAAAGCTTAAATCAAACTTTTTTGTGAACATGACTCTGTATTCAAATGACCTCCACAGTCACCACAGCTAAGTTCCAAAAAGCACCTTTGGGATGTGATGGAAGGAGAGATTCAATCCATGGATGGGATTGCAACTGAGTGATGCTAAATGTCAGTATATCTGAGGAATGTTTCTTACACCTTGTCATATCTATGAGTTCAATATTAAGGCAGATATGAAGGAAAACAGGACTTCAACCCGGTACTAGCAAGGTGTATCTAATACCTGTGGCCTGTGAGAGTGTATTTGTATGTATTTGTAGTGTATTTGTAAGGGTGTGATATTTATACTCATCTTCTTTAATGTGGGATCTTTCCAGATGGTGAATTTTATTGTTACCGGTAAATTAAAAACAAAACGTACAATTTATCACTAAACTGAGTTCATACATTGAGTATTGCAAACAGAAAATAGATGTATTATTTTTTTAGCATTTTGATTTTTTTCAATATACAAAACATAGACTCGAACATTCTCATACCTGTAACCCTGAAAGTACTACAGTTGTAGATATAAAAGGCTGAAGGAAAACATGACTTGAGCCAGTGATTTCAGTTCAGTGCAGCCAAATTCAGCTCTTCACCATCCAGTCACTTTTCAGCTGCACAATAAAGGCTGCAGGTCCTAGGTTACTACAACTATTTGTCCATTTGTTTCAGTTTGTCTTTTCCCTGACCTTGTGGTCCTATTTGGCTTGGTTACATCATTTAGTGCTCCTTAGATAAGTACACCAAATGCTGACTGTACAGTTAATCCTGATATTAGTACATATGAATACATTTATGAATAAAGCAGCTCTGCCTGCTTGCACCGTCACTAATGTAGTGCAGGCATATAAAGTCTTCTTATAGTAAACAGCCTTGGATTTGAACAACCCACTTTCTAAAGTACTGTGGGCATACAAAGTGTACATTGCAACATTTTATGCAATTTTGACACATAACACAACAGTTTATTAATGTATTAAGGCAAACATCTCAATATAATACTATTTAATTGAGTTGTTATTATTTACTTAATTTGACTATTTATACAAACTTAACTATTTCAGTTAACATCTAGGACACCCAAGGAGGATGGGTCCCTTTTTAAAACTTGGGTCCTCCCAAGGTTTCTTCCTTCTACACACAGGGAGTTTTTCCTCTGCACTGTTACCCTAGGCTTGCTCAATTTGGGATTGGCCTTTTGAGATATATGAATGTTATAGGAATGCTTCCTTCTTTAAAATGTGTTGTATCACTAAACGTTGCTGTTCCTGGATCCAGGTTGCCTGGTGAAGAAATGTTTCCCTATGAGGGTTCAAATCTAAATCTGCCAAGCTGCTACAATTGGGTCCTTAAGCAAAACCCTTAAGCCACGTTTGCTTGAATTGTAAGAGTTGTAAGTCACTCTAGACTGCTAAATGCTGTAAATGTAAATGTCACTGTAGATGCGTGTGTCTGCTAAACACTATGAATGGAAATGGAAGAGGTGGCGATTAGGAACAATACATGCACTTTGTCCGGTGGCTACTGTACAGTTTCACAATGGTGAATACAATTAAATGTATGGTGGAAGGGATCAATTTATGCAACAATGCTTCCCTCTGGTGGACACAATCTCAAACATCATTTGGGCGTGATATAGATTTGGTATAGCTATAGATATAGATAGCGGTGGCCTATTTTTAAATAAATAAAGCATTTTTTTTTAATTATTTTTCCTCAGTTACCCTTAGTTCATAATAATATGCATAATGCATAGTGCGTGATTTTGTAGCAAATCACGATTACAAGCAAATTACAATGAAATCACATCATTCTCTTTTTTATTTCGGTACTAACACTAAATTGCCACCTTTCCAGCTATTTTAAATGACTGAAAGGCAGCATTGGACATATACTAACAAATTATAAATAAAGTTGACCAGACCATTGGGTTCATACTCCAGTTCGTCTCCAGTGAAATAACAGTCAATCTACGCTGTGTATTTTTATTGCATTTTCCATACTGTCCAACCTTATCGTATTTGGGGTCGGATTGTTGGATTGTTGGATTGTTGTTGTCGATGTTGTTTTACTGTTGTCTTTGTTGTTTAAAAATAGGATTTTGGTAAAAAAAAAAAAAAAAAAAAAATTAAAACCCTTTTATTATTTTAAATAGATTTTTTTAATGCAAAACTCCTGTTTTTGGTGCATTGGCGGCCCCTACTGGACAAAGGTGTGGTACAGCATGTTAGTACTCGACTAATGCGTTACATTCAGATTTATATAAACTTATTTTTGTAATCCCTGAACATTAGACATTCATTTAATGCTTATTAATTCCACTGCCAGATCTTGACTCTGTGCATGCTGACCTCCTGCACAAGAAAGCCAGCAACATTGCTGAAGATCCTACCCACCCAGGATACAGGATATAGATACAGGATAATAACAACTCGGACTAACAATTTCTTACCCAGAGCTGTATCATCCATCTTTTCCCCTGCATAACCACATCCTTAAGAACCTATTCTGCCATATATTGCACTACTTATTTCTTTCTTGCAACTTCGCACCACCAATCTGCATTCTCTGCTATTATTATTTTTTATTTTTATTAACTTGAATAGGACTCTGTGCTTCCTTGTTTCTTTCTTTCTGTACAAATAAATGATTTTGTGTGTCAGCATTGTGTAATAATCTTCCCCGTTTCACAGTATTATACACTTTTTACAGATTACGGTTACAATACTTTTTTCTGAAAGCTCTTGCATGCAAATCACATTTATCTAAGCAACACTGCATGGTAGACTAGTGCATCACTTCTCATACACTTTCCAAGCCGGTTCTTAGGAGTAATGTAACAGTTTTATATTTTATATCTGACCAGTCTATCTGAGTTTCCTCCAGAGATTTTTCCTGGTCTGCAAAATTTAGTCTTGACATAACGCTTCATTCTAACTTTCATTTCCTAATGACATTTTGGGCAGTAAACGCTGCAGATCCCCTGATTTGTGAAAGTCTTTATTTTGTTCATAAATACTGGTACATTTTGTCCCTATGTGTGTGTATCAGTGGCACATATGTTCACTTATGATCACTTCAGTTGACTCAGTTCTTACATCTCTTCTTACAGTTCTTGCACCTCTCCGGTGGAGGAGCAATTTGTCGCCTTGCAAAATACAGATCATTTTTGCATAATAGCACACTTTTTCTTTTACCTTTGTAAACTGTATATATAGTAAACAGATTGTAACACTTACTGGCACTGATTTGTTTCTGTACAACCATGAGTGTGTACAGGTGTGGCTTAAGGTGATATACTTAAAGCCATATGTCCATATGTAGTTTCTTTTAACACACACAAATGTGCTACATAGACTCATAGATGCATAGGCATCAGTGAGTGTCTATTAGAGCAGTGTCTGGGGTTTATAAGTAGATTTTGCACAGCATGCTTTCATGCTTTTTATGAACAATGTGTGATCATGGGCTAAAATATTCAATTCCACCAAATTAATTAATCATTTAGACCCTTTGGGAAAACCCCTCTGCTTCAGTTCATGCTATTCCCATTTCTATTTCATTCAAGCCAGTATTTTACCATTCAAATCCATAACTGTTTCTTCTTTTACCATTATTTAATAGAAAGACTTGTGTGTTTACTGTCATTGTCTTGATGCATGTTATCTTAAACTTTAGTTTATGCACAAATGTGTTGACATTTTCTGTTATTTGCTGGTGTAAATTAAAATTCTTTGTCCCATCAGTGAAGACAAATTATCCTGGCACAGATGCAGTAACATGGGGCCTATTTCTTTCACAGATAAGATAAGGATATTATGCTAGAATGCAGTGTTTGTATCAGACAGAATGCTTCTAATTTAAACCAAGAATCTCGATTTTGATTTTGATTTTATCTGTCCACAAAACATTTTTCAAGCAGCCGTATGGCTTGTCCCTGTCATCTATAACGATCTGTCAGATGAAGTGTATGGCCAAGCAAAGAGAATCAGACTTCATGAGGGTGGCCTGAGGGTCCAACGATATGTAGTGTGCCCTGTGCTCGCTGTCCAGCACCGTAGAACTTTGACACAGAACACCATAATTGACATATTCGTGACTGGCACCCTGTGCTTTTCAGAGATGAAAGCAGGTTTCACCTGTGACAGACATGACCAGATCTGGAGACACAGTGGAGAACATTATGCTGCCTGCAATGTCATTCAGCCAGTTTGGTGGTGGGTCAATGATGATCTGGGGAGGCATATTCCCAGAAGAATGCACAGACTTCTGCACGCTATACAATTGCACCCTGGTTTTTCATAGGTATTGGGATGAAATCCTTGGATCCATTGTCAAATTCTATGCTGGTGCAATGGGTCCTGGGTTCCTCCTGGTGCATGATAATGCCTGGCCTCGTGGCAAGAGTATTCAGGCAGGTCATGGACGATGAAGGAATTGATAACATTGACTGGCACCTTCATTGCCTGACCTAAATCCAGAACACATCTGAGAAACAATGTTTTGGTCCATTTGACACTCTCTGGTAGCACTTCAGACCGACCAGGAGCTTAGACATGGTTTAGATCTGGGAAGGCATCCCCCAGGACACCATCTTTCATCTCATTAGCATACAAGCATATGGAAGCCATACAAACTACTGAGTACCATTTTGAGTTGCTACAATGGAATATTGGCTTAATGGACTAGCCTGCTGCATCTTGTTTTCTGTAGGGTGCTAATTTTCATTTCTATCAAAGTGTTCCTTTCATTTTTCGGAGAAGCGTCTACACAGTATATACTAGAGGTTTTATTATGAGCAATCATACCATTTATTATAAATTGTTATACATTATTTAAAAACAGAGAAGGATTTCTTTTAATTTTTTTTAACCCCAGACAAGACTTGTCCAGCTGTTATTTTCCAATATGAAAAAAAAATCACACAAACACCTACTGTAGTGGATCCCATGCGTTAACAGTTAACAATTTCAACAGTGAATCTTTTTTTATTTATTTATTTATAACAGTTACTGACACCACTCAGATAAAGAAAACATTCACTTGCAATTTAGCCAACCTATTGATTCAAAAAGTAAAATATATTGATACCATTTGATCCGGTTCAGATATACAGATGGCATTAGGTCAGGTTCAGGTCTAATGACACCATAAGGTCAATTTCAGTTTTACTAAAAAAACATAAGGTCTGGTTATGGTCTACTGACACCATTATGCCAGATTTAAGTCTACAGATTAAATTTAGTCAGGTTCAGGTCGACTGAACTTTAGTCATTTTTGCATCTCTTAAAACGAACGTGACCTTATGGTGTCAGTAGACCGAACTTATGTAACTTCAGTAACGGATGGGATAAGGTCTGTTTCAGGTCTGCTACCACCATAAGGTTAGGTTGAGGATTACTGGTGGCATTAGTTCTGATTCAAGTCTACTGACCCCGTAAGGTCAGGTTCAGGCCTACTTGCCTTGTGACGACAGGTTCTGGTCTACAGATCAATCAAAAGAACAGTCATGTGAGAGGGTTTTACAGAATAAAATTAATTAAGATACTGGATATTTTCTCATAATAAATGTTATGTGATGTAAATTAAAGAAAAGATTTGCCAAGTCTGCCAACAAAATTTGATTTTCAAACCTGTTTTTGGCTGGTACAGAATTACAGAATTAATGCCATGTGCGAGTTTGGTTTTAGGACAAAATATTTCAGGGGTAACAAA
>JAUZST010010604.1:0-12333 GCA_034779995.1 Parotocinclus haroldoi | reverse complement strand
TGATACTATGAAACATGTACTATAGAACTGATACTATGAAACATGTACTATAGAACTGATACTATAAAAACTGTACTGTAGAACTGATACTCTAAAAACATGTACTGTAGAACCGGTACTCTAATAACTGTACTGTAGAACTGATACTATGAAACATGTACTATAGAACTGATACTATGAAACATGTACTATAGAACTGATACTATAAAAACTGTACTATAGAACCGGTACTCTAAAAACATGTACTGTAGAACTGATACTATGAAACATGTACTATAGAACTGATACTCTAAAAACTGTACTGTGGAACTGATACTCTAAAAACTGTACTGTAGAACTGATACTCTAAAAACTGTACTGTAGAACTGATACTATGAAACATGTACTATAGAATTGATACTATAAAAACTGTACTGTAGAACTGATACTATAAAAACATGTACTGTAGAACCGGTACTCTAAAAACATGTACTGTAGAACCGGTACTATAAAACATGTGCTGTAGAACCGGTACTCTAAAAACTGTACTGTAGAACCGGTACTATAAAACATGTACTGTAGAACACCGGTTCTACAGTACATGTTTTATAGTACCGGTTCTACTCTAAAAAAACGAAGAAAAAAAAACGAATTAATGAGAGTATCAGCATTGGATCATGGTTCTACGTTTCCATTGATGTAATTTATGTAATCAGACACCCTTATCCAGACTTGGAATAAAACCAATACAGTTTTACATTCCTAACAAATGTGGGTTAAGAGTTAAGGACACAACCGTGGCAGGATTTAAACCCTGGACCTTCTGGTCCACAATCCTTACCTTAACTGCTAGGCCACCACAGTCCCACTGTTTACTGGTTTACTATGGCAGGAGCACTGGTATTCACGATCATTTAGGCCTTTAGTTGCTTAGAAGTTCCTTTGTACCCCCTAACTGTTACAGGACACGCTCCTGGAGCGGTCTCAACCTTTTAAGACAGGCGAACGACGACGATCCACCGTTATCTCACCTGAATGTTGGTCAGTAGGGTCTCTATCGATGACAGTCCATCAGGAAACAGGAAAGGGGACGGGAACCCTGGAGGTAAAGCCTGGCTGGCCAACGACAGCCGCTCGTAGCTGTCCCTCGCTGTCGGGGTGCACATTGGAGCTTCTTCTGGCGGGAAGCAGAAGGAAAACACACTCAGTTATGAATAAAGACTGTATCACATTAAACACCAACCGTACGACCGTAGCACAGAATAAATCGTTATTTTTCCCCGGATTGGTGTTCATACACAGATTTTGTTTGTGCAAAAATCACATTAACATCTACAAAAGCGAGTGCAATCAGCCGGAAATGACTGATGGTTCATTCCGTCACTGTCATGTGAATAAAACCTATTATTGATGCCACTGTATGTGTGGCTCTAAAGATTCCACTCGGGTGAACAGAATTATTTCGGAGTCACCGTTACATCTCTGGTCGTTTGGATCATCGAGAGACAACTGGGCTCTGCTCGGCCCTCTGACACTCGGGCCACACTCAGACGGTTTTGATTAATAAGAACCCAACAAAGACGCTACGTTACAAAGTGCTGAACCTTCGTTCAGTGCCTTTTAACATCAACTTGCAACAAGAACGTGTAAAGAAATGAATTTTATACCCTCGGAGGAAAGCGAAGACAAAAATCAATCAGAGCGTGGCAGAAGAAATCAAGGGCGACCGAAATGAGATTTTAACACAGGAGTTCCTTTTGAGGCCTAAAGCCGTGGCCACGAAGAGACGAGTCCAGTCAAATTGATTTCTGAAGCGCGTTTTATAATTTATCACTGTCTCAAAGCAGCTTTACGATATTAAATGATCTTAAAAGGCCAATCCCACATTGAGCGAGCCTAGGGTCACAGTGGCAAGGAAAAAAACTCCCTTTAAGCAGAAGGAAGAAACCTTGGGAGGAACCAAGGGACCCGACCTGCTTGAGAGGCCTAGATGTTCACTGAAATAGTTACGTTGTAGTAATAGCAAAATTAAGTAAATGAAAATGTTAATCAAATAACGAAATAGGGAAATCAGGGGTAAGTTACTGGAGGCGCGGCGTCTCCTAATAACTAACTGACAGAGGGAGGTCCTGCGCTCATGGTGGGTCCCGGACATGGGTGGCAAAAAGATGGCACTGGAGTAAGGAAGCTGCCCCTGGCTTGTCCCGCATGTTCTCAGCTTGGGAAAATTTGGCTCTACGGTACTGCTAATGAAGCCCCGCCCCTTCAGACCATCACTATTGGTCAGTTCAGCTTTGTTGAACTTTCTCAATCTGAAGCTGGTCCAACAAGATGCCCAGATGCAGCAAAACAGTCCCAAACCACGATACTAGCACCGCCATGCGTCGCAAACTTTCGGTCTATTTCTGGTGTCATTTCTTAATCTTTTGGACGTCCTGCTTTTCTGTTCGTAAACTTAAAAGAGACTGAAAACGAATTGTACTTGGTCATTCTACCACTTTTTGCACCATACTGTACATGATGCTGAATCGTGCGTATGCTGCAATAGGTCAATAAAAGAGCACGTCATGTTGAATCCTAATATTAAACTTTAATCCCAGCCAGACTTTAAAACGTGGCAGGACACGTGGTACAGAGAAGATCCATCAGACCTCTTAAGGGCGTGTCGTGGGCGAAGGGAGCGTCTTAAAGAGCTTAGAACCGAGGCTGAACACCGAACAGATGTCCCGTGTTTCTGAAATGTAAAGCAGATCGGAGACGGAGAGAGAGAGACGTGGTTCCTCTGAGGAGTGAAAGGCTCATGTCAGAGACCTGATGACATCATCCGCCATTCATCACGTCTATGAGGGCAGACCTCTGCCATCTGGTGCGCATGCCATCGTAAGTCAGCATCTCTGTCTTTCTGCCAGTACGGAGTCATTTCCTCCCGGGTCAAAATCAAAAAAAGTAGCTCGGACACACACAAGGAGGTCTGATGTAAAAAAAAAATAGTTCTAAAAGACTAAAAACGGCCCTCATACGATCCCGGATGTGTTTTCACGGCTCTGTAAATCACACGTAAACATGGCGAGACTCGAAGAGACCCAGCGCTCGCATCAATATTCACTAATGCCAACCAAGGCTTGGTAACAGCTGGTCTTACATTAATTAGTTTAAAGTATTTATTTCATCCATCTCCAGAGCAGATTGAGCGAAAACATTGGAGATTATTTCAAGCATCTGCGAATGCCCTGTGTACCAACCGCCGAATTTCAACCGCCAGGATCGGGGGTTTGTAATTTAACATTCTTGGAAGACGGGGAGGCTAAAAGGAGTGCCACAGAGGAACAGCCTTTCCCTAAATTTCAGCCCCACTTAAACCACCCCCCCCCCCCCCGGTTCATTACAGACTGTGGATGCATACCTAATTGATGAACATTTGCCATTAATCTGATTACATAAATAATAAAAAATAAAAAACAAGGGTCCACATTTCGGTATCCAATCGATGGCTGGTTTAGGGGGTTCAAACTGTTTCATATTGTTAGATCATGAAACGCTTTCATTTACAGCCCGAATGCCAAACTGTCCTGCACCAGGAACAATGGCAGGAGACGCTATCCTGATGCCATGAGCTGGCATTAATCATACATCATTTTTTTTAACCCACATTCACAATGCATCACAGAGCTTCAGAGGAACAATCTATCACAGGTTTCCTCTCAGATTACCAATTCAGCTCTCAGAAATAACACAAACCTGGATGTAAGTGAATAACTCAAGCTGCAAATGATGACTAATACACAAAGCAAACGCTCTCCTGCTTCACCCCTCCCACCAACCTTCATCCAAATCAACCATCCATCCTCCAGGGATACAGAAAAGAGAGAGTTTACTGGGGCTGTTTATTAAATAAATACAAATACTGCTACAATACTACTATACAATACAAACTAGTACCACTAATAACACTATTACTACTAATAATAACACTACTAACAACTAATAATACTATTATTACTAATAGCACTACTAATAACACTATTAATAACTAATAACACTAATAATAATAACAACACTAATAATAACTAATAACACTACTAATAATAACACTACTATTACTATTAACACTAATAATAACTAATAACACTAATAATAATAACACTAATAATAATACCACTACTATTACTAATAACACTACTAATAATAACACTACTATTACTATTAACACTAATAATAAATAATAACACTAATAATAATAACACTAATAATAATACCACTACTATTACTAATAACACTACTAATAATAACAGTACTATTACTAATAACACTATTACTACTACTAATAACACTACTAACAACTAATAGCACTACTAATAACACTACTATTACTAATAACACTAATAATAACTAATAACACTGCTAATATTAATAACACTACTAACAACTAATAACACGAATAATAATAACACTACTAACAACTAATAACACTAATAATAATAACACTAATAATTACCAATAACAAATAACAATACTATTACTAATAACACTACTAATAACTAATAACACTAGTAATAACTAATAATACTACTAATAACCAATAACACTATTAATAACTAATAACACTACTATCACTAATGACACTACTAATAACTAATAACTACTAATAACATTACTAATAACTAATAACACTGCTATTACTAATGACACTAATAATTACTAATAACTAATAACACTACTATTACTAATGACACTACTAATAATTAATAACACTATTAATAACTAATAACACTACTATTACTAATGACACTACTAATAACTAATAACTACTAATGACATTACTAATAACAAATAACACTACTATTACTAATGACACTAATAATAGCTTATAATACTACTAATAACTAATAACACAAGTAATAACTAATAACAGTACTAATAACTAATGACACTACTAATAACTAATAGCACTACTAATAACATTACTAATAACTAATAACACTGCTATCCCTAATAACACTAATAATTACTAATAAATAATAACACAACTATTACTAATGACAGTACTAATAACTAATAACTCTACTAATAACTAATAACACTGCTATTACTAATGACACTAATAATTACTAATAACAAATAACACTACTATTACTAATAACACTATTAATAACTAATGACACTAGTAATAACTAATAACACTATTAATAACTAATAACACTAGTAACAGGTCTAACGGAGTGCCCCCCCCATTGTGTTCAGTAGGGCGTACGGTCTCCCAAAAGGGCCAAAACACCCTGAGAGTGACGATGACTGGACGGGATCAGATTACCCAGCAGTTCTTGTAAAACATCCCCTCATTTTTGTGATTTTTTTAAATCGCGAATGTCCGTGTAGGTTCTCCAGGTTGCTCCAGGTCATGGAAGTCTTGAGCGATTGCTTCTTTTTTTTAAAAAAAAAAAGCTTTTTAACCTAATCAGCCGAAACTGTATGCAAAACGAATACTGTTTGTAATATTGCTAGTGTACGGCACGAGTGGCAGGAAAAGTGAAACCCTACGCTATCCTGAAAGTGTATAGCAAACAGAAACTGGAAAACTAACTCTTGGTTGCTAATTCACAAAGCACCACGCTGCATTCCTGTTAGGCGTCCTCCAGCGGCATTACCTCTCCTCTTTATCTCCACTGTTTGTTCCACTTTTGGCCCGTCTGGCTGTTTATTTCCCACCGTTGGTCCAGAATCATTGACTTGGACTTAATTACAGTGGCAGATGCCAGCGGGTTGGAGCATGCGGAGGAGCTCGCTGCGTTTTCCAGGTGATATTTCTCCAGCGGGGCTGCCAGCAGCAGCTGTGACAGGTCTGAGTGCGGCACACAGAAGCCTGGAGAAATCCTTTCGGGTCAGCCGTGTCACAAATAACATTTCATGCACAACTGTTCTGCGGGATAATAGGAGGCGCAAATAAAAATGGGACGCTGTAAATACGATGCATTCGGAATAAAACGCCATAATTTAAAACGACAGTCTGGCATTCAGACGTACGCTCGGCGCCCTCCAACCCCCCCCTCCCCTCCCCTCCCCTCCCCTCCCGCCGCAGCGACAGGAGTCCTTGACAGTGTGCGTGCAGTGATAAATCACCTTTCCAGTTAATTTTCTCAGTCGTTATGTGTTGCGCTGCTAAAACCAGGGCTCAGGAATTGACTTGACAAACTATGAATGTAAAAATATCACTCGCGGAATCTGGGCTTATCTCCAATTTACATGTTATTAGATTTGTATTGTGAGCAGCACTTGGACTCGGCCGTGGCGGGGGAAACGAGGGGGAGATGCGTCCGATAAGGCGAGGCACGAGGCGTCGCAGGCCCCTCTTGACACCCTTTCGATATCGCTGATGGAAAGTCACACGGCCGATTTTTAATCTGATAGATACGGCGCTGCGCAAAAAAAAAAAAAAAAAGGGAACGAAAAACCTCGAGAAATTCAGCGACGCTCGGCTCTGCTCTGCCAGAATGTACTTTTAATTGACCTTGGGATGAAAATGCGCCATATGTTTGGAGTTGCGCTGTTCGAATCGAGGTCCCTGTGGACCACTCAAACTTCAGCAGTGGGAAGGATGGAGAAAACCGAGCGAGCTGGAAGACAGAACATAGGTCTGGAGAGAGAAGGAGACACAGAGAGAGAACGGAGAGAGGCAGCATTTGGCTGGTCTGACCAGTCATTGTGATATATTGACAGGTGAAGCCTGTGTCCTTGCGAATTCGTGTTCCTCCCAGCAGGAGAACAGAATGCTAAAATCTGGAGGATGTCAGCTCCCTCTCGGCAAAGGCGGCGACTGCTTTCAGCAGACAATTACATTTTATTTGACCTGCCAATGGGGCTGAAAAAGTTGCCGCTTTCCGGGGGAGTGGTTATGACCTTTCAGTCTCATAAATAGAGACAACGCGGCACTACACGGGAACTAATCTCCGGCAGCACCTCCTCCCTCGCCGCCGCCGCGCTACGTTCACTGCTTTTACAGCAAAGTGTTATTTTATTCACCAGACACATTTTATTAGCATTCAGTTTTACTGGAGGCTTTTTCTGTATTTTTCACATGCACGTCTGCACACATTCGTGTTTAACCAACATAACAGCGCTCACAGGTTCAGTGAGAAAACAAAGATTACGTTATTACGAAAATAACGTGCACTGGAATCAAAAGTTCGTTTACGCTCGCAACTCATCGAGAGTTTGGCTTGAGGGGAAAAATCTTCTTAAATATGTGTCATTTTTCTTAACGACAATCTTTAGGCGCTCTTCTTGTATTTCTGACTTCTTAATCTCTTTTCTAAAGACCACTTCTAAAAACACGTGGTACTCCTGAAAATATTATGTGTTTTTGTCCTAAGCGACGGCCTTAGTCTGTAAAACTTAAGGTACAGATTTAGTTATTGGAAATAAAGGTTATTTTCCAAGGAGGACTTTTTGTCTTCTGATTTTTTTTGAAGGCTTGGTTTGATGTTTTTCCTTTGGGCGGATTAAACGAAAACATTTTCCCCACTAAGAATAACATTTAAGAGCATTCTTATGAATTTCTGAGTGTTTGCCTTAAGAACCTTTGTGAGTTTGTGAATCAGGTGTTCTGAATTCAGATGTTTAGAAAATAAGGTCATTATCGTCCCTAATTCAGGCATGTTTTTGGATTCAGGTGTGTTTCTAGTCTTCTATTAATACAACTTAATTATTTCAATGAACATCTGGGCCACCCAAGCACGTCGGGTCCCTTTTTGAGTCCTTGGTCCTCCCAAGGTTTCTTCCTTCACCATTCAGGGATCTTTTCCTTTCCACTGTCACTCTAAGCTTGCTTGGTTTGGGACCAAACAGAGTAAACAGAGGCGGAGGCTAACGCAGGTAACAATGGAGCAGCGGTTTATTGGGGCAATCCAAAAAACTTCAAACTTTCCAAAATCGCTAAACCAGAGCGAGCACGACGAGACCAGAGGGCGAGACAAGAATCGAAAACCGGGAAGACGAAAAAGTGGGTCGAACAGCGTGCATTACCGAACAACAACTAACTACACATTCTGTTTTCTGCCCAAGCTCTTCTCTAGGCTATTATTATCATCATCATCATATTTCTATTATATATTTTCTATTAACATGTTCTCGCTTTGAATCTTTATATTCAGCTTCTGTTTGTTTAAACGTGTATTAAAACATTATTCATTACGTAAATTAGTTTCATTTTTACTTACATCATTCAGGCTTTCCAGGGAGATTTGGTTTCTTTTTCCTAAGGTTTCTCCTATATTAAATTGAGAGAATTTTTTCTTGCCACTGCCCAGGCTTTGGGCTTAGATATTTGTAAAGCTGCCTAGAGACAATGCTTCGTTATAAAAAGCGCTATAGAAATACCCTTGGCATTGATTTTGTTTCTGGAGTCTGGAGTGTGATTTGAAACACAGGTTTGTTCCTGGTTTCAGTTGTTTATTAAAGGACAAACACATCACATCCGCATCTCGTCAGATGAAGTCAGGGGTAATTTAAAGTTTTAAATAATCGTGTGTTTTTTTTATTTTCAGATGTACAACATGATATTCGCTGGTATAAACATGTTTTTTTTTGTTTAAAAGATGTGATTCTTTAGAGACAGCGCCTTTAAATCAGCATGCACATTTTATATGCAGGTGCTGTGATATTTATACACACGCAATCCTAAAAATCAGGACCAGACAACGTAAGGTTCGAGACGGATACATTTCCTGTGTGTATACGGGGACAGGCGTAAACACTGCAGTCATCCATACTGAACACATTCCTCCAGAATGACTCTGAGGTGCAGATGTTCCACACATGAGCATACAGATGTAGAAACCTGATCCTGGCTTTCACTATCGAGCAACAAGTCGCTAAAGGCTTACAGCTTAAACAGAGCCAGATACAAACTTACAACTGCTCACATGGACACAGAACACACCTGAATACAGAACGCACCTGAATACAGAACACACCTGAATACAAAACACACCTGAATACAAAACACACCTGAATAAAAAACACACCTGAATACAGAACACACCTGAATACAAAACACACCTGAATACAAAACACACCTGAATACAGAACGCACCTGAATACAAAACACACCTGAATACAAAACACGCCTGAATAAAAAACACACCTAAATACAGAACACACCTGAATACAGAACAGGTGCCTGAATACAAAACACACCTGAATACAAAACACACCTAATTACAGAACGCACCTGATTACAGAACACACCTGAACACAGAACACACCTGAATACAGAACGCACCTGAATACAGAACACACCTGAATACAGAACACACCTGAATACAGAACGCACCTGAATACACAACACACCTGAATACAGAACACACCTGAATAAAAAACACACCTAAATACAGAACACACCTGAATGCAGCACACACCTGAATACAAAACACACCTGAATACAGAACACACCTGAATACAAAACACACCTGAATGCAGAACACACCTAATTACAGAACACACCTGCATACAGAACGCACCCAAATACAGAACACACCAGATTACAGAACGCACCTGATTACAGAGCAGACCTGAATACAGAACGCACCTGCATACAGAACGCACCTGAATACAAAACACACCTGATCACAAAACACACCTAAATACAGAAAACACCTGAATGCAGAACACACCTAATTACAGAACACACCTGCATACAGAACGCACCTGAATACAAAATGCACCTAATTACAGAACGCACCTATATTCAGGGCACACTTGCACCTAAATTCATAAACATACCAAACAAAACTGCGCCTGAAACACGCGTGAACACAAAAACACACCCACGTTCAGAATACACCTAAATACAGGACATACCTGAGCTGAGTAACACACCTGCACAGGTGAAACCAGAAAACCTGAATAAAAAAACCAAACTTGTCCTTCAAAACACACCTGTGCTTCAATACACACCTGAAAGCATAAACACACCTGATCTGCAAACACACCTGTCATTTCGGACAGAGCTGACCTCACACACGCTCAGGTCGGGATGATCCGGGAACATTTCGCGTTATGTAATAAAAACACACCACATTAGTGCACTTAACGTTCTCTGCCCTTACAGATGAAAGCCTTTGCTGCACAAACCCATTCGAGAGCCGAGGGAAGGTGAAGGGGATAATGAGCGTGCTCACTGGGCCGTGTTTCCTAAATGCGCCCCCAGACCTCACCGTGCACGGCCATAAAATTAGCAGCGGGATCTTAAAAAGGCTGACATTTCACATGACTTTTCGGGAAAGTGACACCCTCATATTTTCATGTAGGATATCATTCAATTTCAGCTGCCCTGTGGCTGAGCCGAGCCATTAATAACCAATTCAGCGTGTCACTCTGCCCCCCTGTCTTTGAAATAATGAGTACTTTGCTTTGGCTTAATAAACTGAAATGTATTCTCAAGGCCACGCCAAAGATAGCGACACAGGTGGACGGGCGAAGGCGAGGAAATATTCATAAATCCTTAACTGTCATACACGGTCAGGGAACGTTAATAAAAAAAAAGGAGAAATAGGAAAATGGAAAGGTAAAAAAACAGCCATTAGGGAAGGAAGAAGGAAAGAGGAAGCAGGAAATCGGTTCTGAAATCAGGAGAATTCAATGTGCCCCCCCACCCCCCCACCCGGATCCTCTCTGGTTTCTCTTTGTGTATTTTTGGGAGTTTGCCTCTCGTCCTGCCTGTCGTGAAAATGTCTACAGAAATGAACGTTCCTCCATTTGGTTCCTCGGACTTTCCCCACTCACTGAAACATCTTCAGAGATTCGGACCCTCCTCTGAGCTAAAGTCGTCGCCTCGCCATTTTATAGCGTCCTTGTCATATTTAACATAAAGGTCAAGGTGTTCATTTGTTGAAAGTCAGCATTTCTGTTCTCCATCTAATAAATGGAGACGACTTGGCATTACCAGACCGCTGAGAATTAAAGACATAACGGCCTGTGATGGCTTCATGACCTGTTATCCCCTAATTCTGTGTCCTTAAGAAGGCTTCTTTGGCTTCTGATCTCTCGTGAAAGGTCCACTTTCTCCAAAACGGAAACATTTATTTATTTATTTTTTGGTAAACAGACTCCCCATTGGTAGCGAAGGGAGAGGGTGGCGTAACCTAATTAAAAAAGCTAAAGGATGAACTTGCTCTCAGATGCTTGCAAATTAATTGGCCTCAGTGTTTGAAAGGCAAATGAATTCACAGGATTTCTGTCCTGAAAACCGTTTTGTATTTACAAATCATGTCATCTTATGCAAATATACCATACCTGTCCAACTCAAATAAGACGCCTGGACGAATTTCAAATAAACATATCAGAGATGTTGGCTTGAGGTTCAGGTTTTCAACTGATACACAAAAACTCCAGTTTGAGCCTCGACCCAGGACTAGTTCGATCTCGACCTTTAACTCCATCCGTTTGGTGTTTGCAAGTCCACCCTGTGACTGTGTGGGTTTAACCCGGGTGCTCCGGTTACCTCCCACGTTCCACAGACACACACTTGGTTAGCTGGTCGTCTCTAAATTGGCCCAATATGAATGTGTCTGACCAATATTTATGGAATCCAAGACACTAAATACTTATACTGGACTCGACAATACAGACTTGAGACTCAGCATGGACTTGAATGCTGCTTTTTCAAGACATGGTTTGACCTCGTAAATATAGAGACCCAATCCAATTTCATAATGCAAAAGACTTCAAGTGCAACTTAAAATTGGAAACTACTGGATTGACTGGATTTAAACTCTTGAGACTTAAATCAGGCTCACTCTTGAGACCTGAGACTCAACTAGAAATCATAGTCTAGAGACTTGACCTGTAAAGGCAGAGACTCAAACTCAGACTCAGGACTCGACATGATCTTGTAATGCCAGAGACTCAAGAGTCCACTGTTACACTGACTTGTAAGTCTAGAGGCTCGTGACATGACTTGCTCTCGTAATGCTAGAGGTTTGAGATTCAACTTGGACCTGCAAACTGCAGACTTAAGACTTGTTCTAGTACAGTCATGGCCAAACGTTTAGAGAATGACACAAATATTATATTTTCACATGATCTGCTGCCCTCTGGTTTTTATGTGGGTTTGTAAGATGTTTTTATCACATACAGAAACATAATTGCAATCATATTATTATGAGTAACAAAAGCTTTTATTGACCGTTAGGATGAGTTAATGCAGCAAGTCAATATTTGCAGTGTTGACCCTTCTTCTTCAGGACCTCCGCAATTCTCCCTATCATGCTCTCAATCAACATCTGGACCAAATCCTGACTGATAGCAGTCCATTCTTGCACAATCAATGCTTGCATTTTGTCAGAATGTGTAGGTTTT
>JAUZST010010603.1:0-12333 GCA_034779995.1 Parotocinclus haroldoi | reverse complement strand
TATTCATAATGGTTTGAGATATAATACTTCATTATCGTCTTCACTAGGGACCCCAGGGGACACCAGGAACATCTGCCCTCCCAGGACTGCCTGTACGTTTCAAGGGCATGTGATTGAGAGAAAATGTGAACAATGCAACAGAACTTTAAACATATCCTAATACTCTGTCTGCAAAACCTTTATCTTTATCTTTATCTGTCTATCTTAAGGGATTGCCGGGATGTGAGGGTGAGAGGGGACCCCCTGGTGCTCCAGGATGCAATGGCACAAAGGCAATGACAGTAATCATACTAGAGCTGACAGCATTAACACCGATGAGTCAAAACGTTGTGACATGTTATATATTAGACCGTAAGCGTTGGAAATGTTCTGTGGCTCCGGAAACAATTAAGAGGCTACTGAAGAAAGATCAGTTTCTCTGTTTTTACTATTTGTAGGCACTGATAGTTTTATTGTATGAACTACTATCAGTGTTTGTTCGCTGTAAATGACGGCCGGTCCAAGTAATGACAAATTGGTGCCAACACTAATCAGTGGTTTGCCCTGTTCTATAAGATAGGGGTCGGTCATAATGTTTTGGCTCATAGATACAGACTGTTTTCCTGCAGATGCAGCTTTCATATCTTCATCCAGTCCGTAGTATTTTAAATGGAAACGAAAGCACCGGACTGTTCGGGAATTGCAGGGGTGACCCAGGGGTACCCGCGTGTGCCAGCCTTATGGCCCTTGACATTATTTTGCCATTTGCGTTGTGATCGTTAAAGTAGATTAACTGAATTTTCTTCTTGGTTACCAGGGTGAAAAGGGATATCCTGGAGCGCCGGGAACACACGGAGGTCGCGGCCCACCGGTAAGCCCTTAAAACTTTCATCATCATTCAGGGAAACAATCGATTTTACCCAAACTGCTGTCAACCATCAGAGAGGATTCCTAAGTTATTTATTTGTTCTTACATCTTTTTTTTAGGGCGAACCAGGTCCTCCAGGAATAAAGGTGTGTAAATAACACACCGGAGTAACACAGCAACGGACACACAGTCTTAACTGCCGTGTTCCTAGTCGAAGCAATTCAGCAGTTTGTTTGCTCTGTCTCTTAGGGGGAAACGATCTGCTCTGATGCTTGTGCTGATCTGAGAGGAATGCCAGGTTTGCCAGGGGCTCCTGGGCCAAAGGTAAGAGCTACAGTTTACTCTCCCTAAATAACTGAACACAGGACCGGATATCCTCTCCGGGCTCCCCATCATCGGGCCGACCCGAGAGGCTTCATGCATTTTTTTATATTGCAGGGTAAAAGCGGAGTGGCAGGTTTAACTGGAGCAGCTGGACCGGCCGGCTCTATAGGAGCTAGAGTAAGAAATCAGACTGAATCAGATAACTGTTAAATATGATTTTGTTCTCTTGTTGGTAGGCAGTCACACTAAAATAAAATAAAAAAACCCCAGCAGTTTATGTTCTGTAAATGAAACCAGAATACCGATTGTCACCGAAAACCCAATACAATATTTTTTTTATTAACCTTCTTTTTAGAATATTTCAGCCAAGGAACCTTATACACAGTGCTATACAAAAGTCTTAGGCCACCATTAAATTGGTTGTTTTAGCAATTTTACTACTTAGGATCTTGGCCATCATTTCAAAATGGCATATTATTATTATTAATAATAATAATAATAATAATAATAATAATAATAATTCATCTTCACCTTTCTAAACTTTCAACAGGGTCAAAAAGGGCTGCCTGGCGCTCCAGGAGAAAAGGTCATTGTTTGTATACTTTTGTATAATGTACAATCTTTGTGTTTGTTTGCATGGCTCTGAGATCATTCTGTGTAACAGGGTCAAGAGGGTCGAAGCCCCAGCATACCTGGCCCTCAAGGTCAAAAGGCAAGTTCATTACTTAACTCATTTTTATTGTTATATGATTGTTTTATTAGACTGAGGCTTTTTCTGAGGTGTGTTATTATTGAGTCAGCAGAAACAAGGAGAAAATGAGAAATATGAGCAAAAGAACGGTCTTATTAAATCAAACTGAATCTGCTCTCATTAGCGTACACAGATAAAAATAAATAAATAAATAAATAATTTTAAAAAAGCTTTTAAAATTGGTGTCCACGTTTCTTCATCAGGGTGAAAGAGGCATTCCTGGAGTACCCGGACAAAAGGGCATCAAGATGTATTTGACCGTACACAGGGAGTTCAAGGTAAGCCATGATACCCTTATGTCAGGATAAGTGCCTTAACGCACCGCTGCCTCACAGCAAGAAGGTCCCGGGTTCAATTCCAGGGCGGAGCGTCCTGGGTCCTTTCTGTGTGGATTCTGCATGTGGTTGGGTTTACTCCGGGTACTCCGGTTTCCTCCCACAGTCCAAAGACATGCGTGTTAGGTTAATTGGTGTCTCTAAAGTGGCCTTTAATGTGTGAATGTGTGTGTGTGCCCTACGATGGATTGGCGTCCTGTCCAGGGTTGTTCCTGCCCTTGCGCCCAGAGTTGCCGTGATCCCGTGTAGATTAAGCAGAAGATAATGAATGAAAGAATGAATAGTTATATAAAAAATAAAATAATAATTGCTGAAGTTTGAAGTTTGCATGAAATCCTTCTGGTATTTTGGTATTAGTAGAAATCTGATTATTTGGGAGAATATGGACATTTCCCATTACTTTATTAATCAGATTACAGGTGATTACAGGCCCGATGTTTTTTTTTTTTTGTTTTTTTTCCCAGCACTCATCACTCCCAACACAATACGCCGACTCGAATTCAGATCGAAACTCAAGACCTTTGCAATTCGTCCACAGGAAATCGGTAACTCAAGCAATAAAATGAAAAGCGATAGAGTAATAGTTCCGTTATTACATTATGAACTGACTCGATTAAAAGTAAGAAGTATCCCAGGTTGCATTTTTTTTTCCCCCAGAAAGTTACCACTTTCAGTAAACTTAACAAGCGAAATGTCGCGTGTTGCTACAGAACCTCTGGCTGGCTTGTGTTTTCAGCTTTTCTGATTCATATCTTGACTGAAAAATTGGCTGCTCAGATTCAAAACAAAGGCTTAGTCTGTGTTAAACCACTTTAAAATGTGCTTGCATCCATCCGTGGAAGAATTCGCCATGTTTCTGAGTTGTTTATCCAGTATTACTTACAGAATGACTCTCAAAGTTATAAAGTAAGATAAAAAAAAAAAAAACCCACTAAGGTCACCTTTCATTCTTCAGCACGTCTTATTTATCCCTGGACTGAAAAACTGGCTAGAGAGACATAAATTGGTATTTAGCCCTTCGAACTCTTCAGAGAGTGACACGGTGTTGATTTTTTTTTCCGACATATCTGGCGTCACGCCCTTCTCTGATGATCCTAATGAGGCTTGGATGCTGCTGGAGTCTCCATGTCTATGGCCTCATTGTCTCTCCTGGGCAGAGCTTCAGATGAATCAGACCCACTGTGGCACATGGCAAAGCGTTTGACTAATTGAAGTAGTGAGCCAGGTCCGACCCCCTCCTCAGTGTGCTTGGGAAATTTTCGAGGGCTCCCTCGCCTCGTTCAAAAACGAGGGGGTGAAGGGAAACATATAAGCATGAGGTTCTGCTCTTGATAGTTGACCTTTGTATTTGGGATACCCACCGGGGGTTTCACGTCACCCCTGAGCATTGCCCTTGAACCAGGATAAACTCTGACCCTGTTTGAACCGGGACAACACATGACCCAGTTTGGAAAGCTGCCTCATCTCAGATGGCTTGGAGAGCACGCCGGGGCCCCCTTTGACCCCACCGTGTTGATATTGGAGCGTTGCCAGATTAACGTTTTCTCAGGCATCCGAGCCGCTCTCTGTGTGTATATATGTGTGTTGTGTGTGGGGGAGTGTGTCAGTTTGTACATGTGGGTGTGTGTCAGGGGATTACACTGGTATATTTAAGCTCTCCAAGGCTGCTTTTGGAAGAGCGTTTGTGTGAAGCAATCCGCTTTAACATGGGAGTGATTTACACGCCAGGCCAGATATACGATAAAGTTAACCAGTGGAAAAACAGCGAGCATCACAAGCGTGGCCTCTGAACTCCAAAACAGGATTTTGTAATGGTTAAACCCTCTTGGATAGATGAGTCACGTTGCATGGATTTGTGTTTTTGTCAAATTTAACACATTCCCGTTCCAAACTGGGACCGTGAGCTCTGTTTGTCAGAAGGTTGGACGATATATCATCAGATCAGCATCAACACGACTAGAAGTTAAATACAACTGCCGCCTTCTGCACTTCTGAATTCGTGTCTTGACTGTAATATGGACTGAGCCTAAATAATAACAAGGGTCTTTAACCCTCTACAAGATGTGCTTGTGATCAGCCATGGAGGAACCCATCATGCTATTGGGTTGTTTATTTAGCGTTACCTTACTCAAATGCAAAAACATTCACAATAGACACAGGGTCGCGGGCCAGCCGGTGCCCATCCGGCAAATTTGGACGCAAGGGCAGGAAAAACCCTAGACAGGGCACCAATCCATCATAAGGCGCACACACAGTCGCACACTATGGGACACTTTTAGAGCAACCAATTAGCCTAACACACACAGGTCGTTGGACTGTGGGAGGAAGCCGGAGTACCCGGAGTAAACCAACGCAAACACGAGGAGGACATGCAGACTCCACACAGAAAGGACCCAGGCCGTCCCGCCCTGGGATAGAACCCGGGGCCTTCTTGCCGTGGGGCGGCGGTGCTACCGTGTTGCCCTGCTGATATGAATTTCCACTATTGTTCAAAATGATTCATGCTAAAACAATAGAAACATGATAAAATGCCAGGGAATAACACAACCTGCTACGTGTGGTATGATTTATGATTTATGGTTTCAGCCAAACCATTCAAATGCACTAAGCTAATGACTCGTAGCTAAGCTAATGACAGTCGATTGAGGTGTGCATTAGTAGAATGTTGCTATAATATAAAGTCCTTCTAGGGAATTGTACACGTGATTAAAAGAGGTGTGAAGGCATGGGTGGGGCTGTGATGATCCGTGCATTCACAATATCATTCCTGAGACCCTGAGAGCTACACGTTTTAGACAATCATTTATTCTCCTCGTGTGAAAATATGACAGCTGGGAGATGAAACAAGTCATGGAATAGCCTAGTCATAAAATACAAAAACTCGTTTTCAACTTCAGTCACATTCAACCTACTTTCCTTCCCTTTGTGGAAAAAAAGGTCTTCATTTCCAATAGTCATTTCACCAAGACGGACCAGTTGTGCAGGGCACGGGTTACCTCTCATGGCAGGGCGTCCATGTGCCATTTGTCCGGTCACAAGACTTATCACCAGTCGAGCATTTATGGGACCAGCTGGGATGCTATACTACGAGTGTGGAGCATCTTCTACTTTTTAAAATACATTATAAGGATATAATGAAACAAACAAACAAATCTGCTAGTCCATACTTTTACATTCTCGGCATTGAAAATGTCCTCCGTTAATAAAACACACGCACTTGCGTTTATGTCAGTCCCGATGAAAGGAGGAACCCTGAATCGCAGTCTTACTAAGCGTGAAGCGACGTTCGGTTCTTTGCCACATAAAAAAAATAAAATAAATCTGCCACGACTGTGTTCATGAGGCTCTCGATCTCTTCCGCTCTGTTCTGACTCTTGTTAAACATCAGGATGATAAGGCCTGTTTAGTCAGAGGGAGTTTGGGAGGGTTCCCTGACTTTGCTTCTGCTCGCCTTCGTTTGTTTGTCTTGCCTGCCTAAAGCCGCTGATCCGTGAGCTGCTATGCGTGGCTCTGAGCCAACCGGGCAGCCCCGTACGCCGCTTCTCCCTAACGCATGACTGGAACTGAACACCGAGATGATCAAAAATCCACATCGATATCCTTCTGAAGATTGTGTTAGGGTTTTCTGGACTGGAACGAGGAAGCGCCTCTTTGTTAAAGCGGTGTGTATTTGCACTCCGCACTCCGCGCTTTGTATTTCCTGTGAGCATACGCTCGTTGGCATGGCCTAGCGTGGGGGCAAAATGGTGCAGTTCTTCACGGTGTCCATGGGTTTATCAGCATGTCCCACGTCACACGTCCCGTCCTCTTGTCCTCCGCAGCAGCTGCTCGATCCTGCTGCATGGAAGGGTCCTGACTGTGGGCTTCTGCCAGTTGTGGGTCTGTAATCACGTTGTGTAATCACTCTTGGTGATGCTGCAAAAACAGCTTTCACAATCATCCCAGCTCTGAATGGGGCAGCTGTTGGAGCAGGATAGCGTGTGTGTGTGTTTGTGTATGGCTTGTATGTAAGCTCCAGCTGTGTTTGGGAATCTGACAGATAGCTCACTACATTAATTCCCTTTATTAAGCCTCTGGGGTCGAGCCAAAGCGAGACTCGCAGCTGTAACCCTTCAGGTACTGCAGGAAAAAGTCCAGATCACATGTCTATGATTTTTAGAGAGGGGCAGCAAAAAATCAAACTCGAGTATGTAGACCAAAAGCAAATATGTGATTATTTGAAAAGAAAGTAGTTATGCAAGCAACTTCAGTAAGAGCACAACCCCCTATCGAAAAAAAGAGAAGGGACAGTACGGAAAATTAACCTTTTTTTTTTTTTTTACTTTGGCCGCCATGATGAAAATATAATATTATTTAATGTTTTTATTTCTGTTAAGCTTTATTTCATTTGTCAATAAACATCCAGTCCTGGATTTCAGGCCTTCGACACATTCCAAAAAAAGTTGGGACCTTTTTATAATGCTGCATTCCTTTTCATCACACTTAAAAGGCATTTTATTTAGCGATTTAGTGTTTCAGGTGTTACAATCTTCTGTTCTTCCTAAACACGTATTAAGATTTCTTTTTCTTTTCGCAATTCTCAGCACATTCTCTGTTAGGGACAGGTCTGGACTTCAGTCAGACCTTCTTCTTCCACAGCCATGTCTTTGTAATGTGTGCAGCATGAGGTTTTGCGCTTCGTTTTCTGCATTAATGCTGCATCACAGAAATGTAAATGATTTTTTTTTATTAAGGGCCCTGACCCGACCCCGTACCATGATCGAGTCTGGCAAACAAAAGTATCAGTTTCAGTCACTCATTAATGACTTTAGCGGCATCTCTGACGCATCTGCTTGCGTTTGCATGCAGCTGTTTTGCAAAAAAAATACCCTTTTTATTTACATTAAAGTAGCATAAAAAGAATATTGACAATGACTATTTCAGTCAACGCTGTTGCCACGTGTTCGTTAAATGGAGTATTTTTTTTAATTCTTTTTTTTTTTTTATATAAATGGGGTACCTATTTTTTTCTTGTACGGTGAGTAAACCTTGAATCACTTAATCATTTGGAAATGAATGAGATTTGTTCTGTCTTGCTCAGCGAGCCAGTGAAGGATTGAAAAAATAATTTAGATGGCTTGAGCCATTAACTCGCACAGCATATCTTATTATTTTACACACAACGGGTTCACAAACATTTTCTCGCTAGTGAATGTATGCACTAGGTTGACATACACACACACTCGTGGCACAAATGTAGGTTTGCACATATTTTGCTGCGTCTGTTTTTTATAACGGTAATTTGTTTGACCTCTAGATTAAGAGTGATCAGACGAATTGTAATTAACGACCAAGTCGTTCCCCGTCATGAAAATTCATTCATTACAAAAAAGTACAAAATGACCTGCTGACATTATTTCAGTGACGATCTCTTTAGTGTTTAAAGGACTTTTAATCTAGTCGTACAGTAAAGAAAACGTTGAGGAACGTATCGTTTTCAAGAGTGCTACTTGTGAACAATACCAGTGGCCGTACTAGTTCTACTAGTGCTGGGTTTACCTACCTAAAACACCACTAGAGCGGTCAAAAAACCGCCCAGTCTTTACATAGGGATATGATATTGACACACGGTGGTCGCTAGATGGAGCCTCTCACACAAAGTAAGCAGTCTGGTTGCAAGATTAACTTGCATTAGGCCAGTGTGTCGTTGGTTTTTGTGTCGGTGTGGTTAGGCTGTTAGAAAGCTTGTTATCGCTTCCGTCGTTCAGCACCATGTTCGGATTATTTATATATTTGTGGCAACCATGTTTCCAAAGCTTATGCGAGGAAGACAGTACTTACCAGACAGTAAGCTGCTAAGGTTCTGATTCTGTCTCTATCTGTGACATGAACGCGTGACATTTCAAACAACGTCTTTCCGTTTTGCAATGGGAGTATTACAAATAACGCTTCAGTGTTAACTTGGGAGGCTGCAGTGTGGTGTGTGGATTGTGAGAGTCCAGACTCCATGGGCATGACCTTCAGCTCAGACCCTGTAGAGGCTGTTCGTGACAGGGTTTGTGAATTCCGGCGTAAATGTGGACAGGTCTTCATCCAATCTGAGTCCGAGTAATATGACTTAATGCTAAGTGCTGTATTTAATGCAGCCTTTCCTTCAGAACGTGTTTATTGGATCGTTAAAACAGCTCAAACGTGCAGTGTGACCCGGTCACGTGGAGCACCAGATTCTCTGATGTAATACTTTGTGAGATAAGACCCCGAACGCATTCAGATGGAGCGAGTTCAAAGCCGGGGCCGCGCCACGCCGTTAGCCAGTTAGCCATGGAAAATGGACGTGATGCTGAACATATTTGCTCTAGTACTCGTCAGTCATTCCAGAGCACGAGCCGTTACGGACACATGGAAGCTGAAACCCTATACTGTGACAGCGAGCCCTGGCTTTCAGTGGCTTTGAGAAGCGCTCTCGTGTTGGTCGTTGGCAGAGGAATCAAAGAGCTGCTGCTTCTTGATGTGTTCTGAAATATTTATCAAATGAGACAATACAAGGAGTGGCACAAATCGTAAATATTAAGTAATATAAAAATTGTAATGCGTAACACATTTCAGAGGGCAGTGCAGGGCCTCTCTGTAGGAAAGTCACAGGGAATATATATATATATATATGAAAAAGACAAAAAAGGGAGTGGAAACCATATGGCAATATAAAACACACTCGAAAGGAAGTCCTGCAGTAATGAATTGCATGTTGTTTATTAGTGTGAAACTATCAGTGGACGACGTGGAACGGCATGTGGAGCTCGCCAAACACTGTCTTTTTTATGTGTGTGTGTGTGTGTGTGTGTGTGTGTTAGATTTTTCTAAAGCCACAGTTTGAAGCACGAGTTGAATATTTTACCCCTGGACTTAGACGAACAAAGCTTAAAACATACCAGTCAGACAGTACAGAACACAGAAGCAATCATTCAAAAATCATTCGAATCTCATGATTCAAACTTGGAGCTCTCCAGGTTTCAAGTGGCCTCCGGTCGATGAGTCATGGGGTGTGTCTAAAAACCAAGCGAGCTGTTTAACTAGGCAGCATTTTAATGAACATCCTTAACCACAAAACAGATTTTATTTATGTATATATATATATATATATATATATATATATATATGCATAGTTTTGCAATAAGTTGCTTTGATAAGGTGGCTGCTTTCCCCATTTTAAGTTACCTGTGACAAATTGCAACAGTTTTGAACTTTGCGTTGATAACTTTTGAAACTTTCGAAGAGATATTACAAATCTGATTGCGCCAGTCGATTTCTGAGACAAGTCTGATCTTCTTTGATAACCTACATGACCACCTTCCCGCTGGAAAATCTTGCTCCAATATCGCAGCTTTCAAGATGGCGGCCATGTTCCAGACCTAAAAGCCTAGAAGATAGACCTCGCTCTATATCAGTATACATGATATCGCCAAAAGTATTTGGTCACCCATCCAGATGATCTGAATCTCAAGTTCAAGTTCAAGTTCAAGTTCAAGTAGTGTTTATTGTCATTTCAACCATATACAGTGTTAACAGTACACAGTGAAACGAAACAACGTTCCTCCAGACCAAGTGTTACATTTAACAATAAACACAACACACAACATTAAAGTGACGCAGTGCAAAAAAGACAATAAATACAATACAATACAACAATAAATACTGGGGAGGATTGGGGAAGGGGAGACACTCCAAAAGTACCAATTTAAAGTGACGTGTGAATAAAAAGAAAGAGATTAACTGTTTCAGTAGTTTTAAAGTGACTGTGTCTAAGGTGCATACAGATAAACGAGGTAGACGATTATAAAGGGTCTAGGGTTAGGGTTAGGGTTAGGGTATGACACATCTGAGTGGATAAAGGGTTTTTCTTAATCCAGGCTGGAAGGTAGTGTTTAAAAAGTGAGCCAGTTCGATTGTTTTGGAGGTAAAATAGCAAAACGTGAACAGCGACTTGGACTTGTGTCAGGCACCCATTTTTAAAAACCGCTCAAGCTCCATGAAGCTCCGATACCATGCCGGTGGTGATGACAGAGAAGGCACTGAAATAGTGCAAATGGGAACTTTGTCTCTTTTTGTTTTGTTTGTCCAAACAGTTCAGGAAGTTTCATTTACTATGATGCTGGTTTGTTTTTAAAAGCAGATAAAAAAAAGGATAATAAAGTAGACATCATTCAGCTGAAGCCTTTGTTTGACTCGGCTTCCTATCACCTGCCTGGGCCGCTCACGACCACATTTCCACAGCATCTCCTCCCTCAAACTGCAAATATTGCTTATGTATGTGGTGTTATGACACCACACCAAGTAAAACACCAAAGAGAATTACATGAATTGACATTTGTAGGTTCAGAGATTAAAAGTGGGCATTGGGTCATCAGATTGCCTTAGCAGCCAAAAAAGTGTTCAGTGCTTTCTAAAAAAATGGCAAACTTCTTTGCTCTTCATGACTAAGAGTCATGGCTCCATTATGGAATAAAAAAAAGTGTATTATTTCTTCCAAACGTTTCTATCTACTGCCATTTCTTTTTGTTCAGAGTCACTGATAGAATTGATAGTGTTTTTTTTGTTTTTTTTTTAAATAAAAGTAATCGTCTCTAATCTCTTGGCCACATGTGAGTTCGGGTCCCAATACTTTTAGACACATTGGTTAGTGTTCCAATTTTTTTTCTATATCTGTCTGTGTCCCAAAACTTTTGGTCACGTGGGTTTGCGTTCCATATTTCTTTTTATTCCACATGCGGGTTTGTGTCCCAGTAAAGAGAGTTCATGTACCCTCTGGAACCTGATGAGGTCTTCTGCTGTTACAGCCCAACTGCCTCAAGGGTTGATATGTCATGCATTTGCAGAAGATTTTGTGATCAGCTGTGTCATAAAATAAATTATTAGTTATGTTACACTTGGGTAACCTACAGAGGGTCTCCTAACATGTTCATACGCACACGGTCATATGACATGCATCGTTATTTGTACTGTCTGATACATAAATAAAGCCATACGAAGGTGAGGTGAGAGATTTTAAGCAGAGAAAATCAGAGGAAAGGGGATGTGAAGTGAGGATTTTGGAGATCTTAATCTTATTTAAGCGATAAAGCATGGGAGTGTGTGCAATGCTGAAGGCGAGTGCCATAGATAATCACAGCCGTAATCACAACCTCGTGTTCTATCGCTGTATAGAACAGTTTTTTAACAACAAAATAAATCACGAAAAAGGGACAAAAAATAAATTGAACTCACTAAGATTACAGACTATCGAACTTTTAGAATTGAGTTGTTTATTATAGCTATTGCGCTATTCCACATATGATGTATAATGCATGACGTAACACAGTTACAAAGCTCCGTTCCTATGCAATATGCAGCTCGTATAAATCATATTTAAGAATCCCATGTGCAGCTGAATGAATCATTTTGATTAGACTGAAGGCATGCTTATGTCTGATCCTGGTCAGTGTTGTGGAACTGAGCAAGCCTGGAGCAGCAGTTCTAGATCCAAGCAGCAGGACCTGCACATTTTCAACCTGTTTTGCGTTAGGTTTATATCAGAACCAAACAGGCCACGTTCATAAAGTCAGAGTCCAATGACATTCAGAGCAGAGACCAGTCCCTCCTGTACCTGCATCCATTAGGCAGTCAGCTTCCCTCTATATATGTATGCATACTAACGTACTGCAGATCTCCTTTGTTGCTCGTCTGTTTCTGGGATGTATTTGTTCTTCTGTGTTAGTATTAAGCGTTAAGTATGGTCCTGTTAGCACGGTGGTTAGCCATTTGTTAAGTCAAACTCCCATCTATTTCTAAAGTGATTATTAGGATCGAGCATTAAATATGTTTTACAAACATTTAAGACCATAGTTTTAACTCAGCAAGCAACAGTGGCAAGGCAATACTCCCCTAAATGCGATGAGGAAGAGGACCGTGACCCAAAAGAATGAAATAGTTTACTAAATATAATGATGACTCATTATATAATGAATTTTGTTTTATAATTTAAACTATTATTTTTTTCTACTACTAATTTAAATTGTAATTTGTTATTTATTTTAAACTTATTTTCCTATAATTTAATATAC
>JAUZST010010602.1:0-12334 GCA_034779995.1 Parotocinclus haroldoi | reverse complement strand
GATTAGCTAGTCGTTTGTACTGACGTGAGGATCGTCCAATAGAGTGGCTAGGTTAATTCTCGTATCCAATCATTACGCAGTAGGCGGGGTTTATTGGGTCATATGACGGCTCTTCTCTAAAGCACTCAATACCGCCTCTTCTGGCGTAGGCTGGAACAGCTCTACAGTGTAGCGCTGTAAATGTTTAATTGTCAACAAAACAAAATGAGAAAGTTGCTGACTTAAAAAAAGAATAAAAAACCCTTTACATAAACGGCTTAACTATCAAGAAAGGAACGCCCATTTAAATAGCGCTTTTTTTTAAATAGAATATTTTCTCAAAGCAGCTTTACAACATCATATTATCGCCTAATATCGAAGGCCAGTCCCAAACTGAGCAAGCCTAGGTTGACAGTGGAAAGAAAAAAATCCCTAAACACTCTAAGAGAAACCTTGGGACGCGAAAAGAGACCTGACCTGCTTGGCTGGATTAGATGAAGTGAAATATGGAATAAATGAAGCATTATTTCATCTGATATCACAGTCACTTTAAGATCTTGAATCTTCTGCATTAAAGATCTCTGGAGTCACATCGCCCCCTGCCAACCAAAGGAGGGAGAGAGTTAGGAACTGTGGTGGCCTAGAAGGTCCAGAAGGTCTCGGGTTCAAATCCCACCTCTGCCACAGTTGGGTCCCTGAGCAAGGCCCTGAATCCATTGTATGAATTGTAAGTCGCTCTGGATAAGGGCGTCTGCTAAACGATATGCTGCGTTCCCTCGCCACTTCGCGGGTTTTCAAAAAATATTAATGGATAAAAATATATCTCGGAGTTTCGCAGGTTTTTGCGGAACTTTTACATTTAAAAAAAAAATCACAAAATTAATACAAATATATAGTAAATATGAATTCTAACAATAAAGGAATGTTATAAATGATAAAATATGAGGCTTTACAGTAAATAGCTGTTGTTTATACTCAGTGTGTAGGATATGAGGTGCTGGAAGCTCGGTAGCATGGGTGATACGAGAGTGATGTATAATGTGTGTTAAGTAAAGAGAAACTTTCCATTACTTCAGCGTGTTGCTTTATTATTCAACAGTTAAAAACCCTACGATAGCTGTATTTACTCGGCGGATGAATACTCACCAAAAACCAGAAGTAAGACCAGAGCGTCGGCCGCTACTCATTCGAGCCCTACGATGAAACCCAAACGTTCTGCAAGTTCTACCGCTAAAATAGTGTCTAAATACTTCAAAAAATATAAAATAGTGTAGAAATACTTCAATAAATATAAAATAGTATACAAAAACTTCAATAAATGCAGCGTCCCTACTTCATGGAATTTCGTTTATCACGGGTGGTCCTGGAACGTTACCCCCGCCATGAACGAGGGAACACTGTATATGTAAGTTACTGCCCTCTTTTGTCCTCAAGTGGTGGAACATCTAAGAGTGTAACAGCAGCTCGGAGAGAAAAGAGTAAATGTAGTTACTTATTGATTAAGAGCACATATTCTACAATCATCGGTGCCATGTGCAGTATGAAACTCCGGCAGCACTCACAAGAGCAGCATAGCTAGAAAGAGGAGAGCCAGAACGTAACACAGCCAAGAGGGATCACGTGAGACATGGCAACCCTCCTCTCCAGCAATCATCAGGTTTTTCAGAATGTTTGCGTTCGTACAGTAGACTGTAGGTCTGTTGACTGCTCTGTATACTGAGATGAATGAAAATAAAATAAAATAATACCTACTTATTTACAGGTTAACTGCCCTTTAGCATCCTCGTTCCTTTTTGCGAAACGGGGCGCCGACCAAAAGGGACATTGACCGGACATTAGTCAGATTGCACTTTGGATACTTTGCCCATAGTGTTCTCTTTTAAATCAAAATATGAATTAAGACACAATATGAAAGTAATTTAGCACAGTACTGACCAAAACAGTCATTCTTAGCTTTGTATCTTTTCTAAAACCTGAAACAGTTAGCGAAAAAGAAAGGAACATGACCGTGTTGTTTTCTGCCTTCAAGGCTGCAATTCTCTTTTCGGTCAACAGGTGTCGCCAGGGTTTGCTCATTGCAGTGTTCTGTCTTTCCCACGTTTATGGCAGATTTCTATTTCTTATGAATTCTTAAGACTTCGGACGTTAAAGCACTCGGACGTTGAACAGATGGACGTTATTAGACTGCATCTCAACTGGAACATGAGACATTCGGTTGTTTTTTACATTTACATTTAGGGCATTTAGCAGACGCCCTTATGCAGAGCGACTTACAACTCATACAGTCTTACAATCCAAGCCAGGGTGGGTTAAGGGCCTTGCTCAAGGACCCAACTGTGGCAGCTTGGCAGAGGTGGGATTTGAACCCTGGCTGGACCATAAGGTCCAAAGTCCAGTACCTTAACCGCTAGGCTACCACAGCCGAAAGTCTATATTTGATTCATTCTAAAATTGACCAGAAGAAGACCAGAAGATCTTAGTCCATGGCCTCATTTTAGCCACACCCTCGCGCTTCAGAACAGGAAGGCTCCATCGCTGTCCCTCATGGCCACATGGTTGGTACATCGGAAAAAATCACACCGACAATACGCAAAGGTTATGAAGATGGTAAGCGGGTGTAATCCAAGTACGCAAACAGATATACAAAGTGATAAACACTCATCATTGAAACAGCTACACTGCAGTTACAAACGGCAAAATCAAACAGGGAAGCGGGCAGACCTTGATCTAGATACGACCTGTCCCAAATTTTTTGAAACAGTGAAACAATCTTCACGGGAATTCAATCCAAAAAAAACCTTCTGTACCAAATCTGCGGCCACGGGAATTGTTTAGGCTCTAAAAGCAGTGCTAATGCCTGGAAAACTACGAATCGCCCTAAACATCGGTGCTCAGAGTCTCCAAAATCAGCGTGTAACATTTCTGCAATGAAGTCACCTTTCCGTCTTTCGATGCTGCAGCACCTTTTATAGAGGAGCTCTAAAGAGCTTAGCAAAGCTCTGGACCCACCACCCTGATTGAGCAAGCCTAGAGTGACAGTGGCAAGAAAAAGCTAAACGCCATACGGAAGAAACCCTATGGGAGGACCTGACTTGCTTGGGCAGACTAAATGTTATATGTAAGAACAACATATTATGTAGACTGGAATCAGTTAAAGAGAATGCACTGTTATGAAACGTAGAAATAAACAAAGTATAGAATATGAGACAAAAGTATATAAAGCAAACAGAATACTACAAATAATGATGTAGGGAATACAGGCGAGGATCAAGATTATTTCATCCAGTTAAAAGTCACTGGAGGATCTCGCATGCTCAGTGGGGAAAGTTTTGATGGCACCACAAGAAGAGCTCAGAGAGAAAACAGAATATGTAGGTAGTCTATGTGAAGAACAGAGCACCGTAGCGACCGTTTTATGATCTGTGAAACAGGCCGTTGATTGAAATGCTCGTTGTCTAGACGTTGCCAGAGTGGCATGTAGATCCCCCAGATACCCCGTGTAAGTTATCCTATACATTAATGGAGTTATATTACACGGGAGGTTCCTGATCTATGATGGAGAAATGTTCAGATAGATCCATTATAAGTTAAGCAGATCATGAACTGATGAATGTATTATAATCTATACTGTGTTATAGAGGATAATCTTATAAATGAACCTACAGCTATATGATATAATTAATAATAAAGCTTATTTTACACTAAAGTGCTAAACAATGTTACTTCATTTAGGGAGTAACGGATTATGAGTGAAAAGTAAACGTAAAACATGTAAAAAAAACTCAGGTTCAGGTTGGTAACTGCTCAGCCTGAAAGCTATGAGGATTCAGTCCGGTTTTCCTTTCGGTTGGCTGTCATTACTAACCCATAGAGCTGCATTGGCACTAAGAATACAGTACTGTAGATAAAAATAAAGAAAGACACGATAAATACTCGGCAGCACCGAGGGAAAGCGAGCGTATCACGAATTCAGCTGATATGATTCTGAATCCATCAAGAACGAGGCTCAACGAGTTCCAAGGTGGTCGAGAACCGATGGACCACTGCATGAGCAAGCACGACATCTAGGCCACCCAAGAAGGTCGGGTCCCTTTTTGAGTCTTGGTTCCTCCCTAAGTTTCTTCCTTCTACATTTAGGGAGTTTTTCCTTGCCGCTGTCGCCCCAGGCTTTCTCAATTTGGGATGGGCCTTTTAAGATCATATGAGATTGTAAAGCTGCTTTGAGACGACGCTACGTTATAAAAAGCGCTACAGAAATAAAGTTGACTGACTGACTGACAATGGAATGAAAACAGAAATAAACATCTCGCCGGCCGCACACAACCAAGAGAGAATGAGCCCAGTTAGAAACACTCATTTCCAGAACAGGGAAACATTTCCATTTCCATGCCCAATACAGACCATAATGTAGTTCCTAGTTATGCATTTAATTCATGCAAAATCAATCAGTATTTATTCAAATAAAAATTTAAAAAAGCTATGAAAGTATGACAGTAACAATGTTTATGGCCTTTGTAATCTGTGCAGCATGTGGTTTTATTTGTGTTTTGTCTTGTTAAAAAATGCAGGGACGTCGTCTTAAATTCAGTTTATGTCTCTCTAAAATCTCGGTGTACTTTCCTGCATTAATGCTGCATCACAGAAGCGTAAACGACCTTTACCAAGGGTCCGGACCCATAAGATGGTAGAGTCTTGTTTTGGACTTGTTCCTCATCACAGTCTGGATTCTCCTTTTTTCCTCTGAAGGATCAAGGGCACTAATGAGGGAGTAGGGACACTAATGAGGGAGTAGGGACACTAATGAGAGAGTAGGGACACTAATGAGGGAGTAGGGACACTAATGAGAGAGTAGGGACACTAATGAGGGAGTAGGGAGACAAATGAGGGAGCAGGGACACTAATGAGGGAGTAGGGACACTAATGAGGGAGACAAATGAGGGAGTAGGGAGACAAATGAAAGAGTAGGGACACTGATTAGGGAGCAAGAACACTAAGGAAGGAGTAGGGAGACTAATGAGGGAGCAGGGACACTAATGAGGGAGTAGGGAGACAAATAAGTGAGTATGAAGGAGTAGAGACACTAGTAAGGGAGTAGGGAGACTAATAAAGGAGTAGGGGCACTAATGAGGGAGTAGAGAGACTAATGACAGAGTAGGGAGACTAATGAGGGAGTAGCGACACTGATGAGGGAGTAAGGAGACTAATGAGGGAGTAGGGACACTAATGAGGGAGTAGGGATACTAATGAGGGAGTAGGGAGACTAATGAGGGAGTAGGGACACTAATGAGGGAGTAGGGATACTAATGAGGGACTAGGGACACCAATGAGGGAGTAGGGATACCAAGGAGGGACTAGGGACACCAATGAGGGAGTAGGGATACCAAAGAGGGAGTAGGGACACCAATGAGGGAGTAGGGACACTAATGAAGGAGTAGGGACACTAATGAGGGAGTAGGGAGACTAATGAATGAGTAAGGAGGCTAATGAGGGAGTAGGGAGACTAATGAGGGAGTAGGAAGACTAATGCGGGAGTAGGGACACTAATGAAGGAGTAGGGACCCTAACGAGGGAGTAGGGACATTATTGAGGGAGTAGGGAGATTAATGAGGGAGTAGGGAGATTAATGAGGTAGTAGGGAGAGTAATGAGCGAGTAGGGACATTAATGAGGGAGTAGGGACATTAATGAAGGAGTAGGGACATCAATGAGGGAGTAGGGACACTAATAAAAAAGTAGGGAGGGAGTATAAGTCAGAATTGTCCTCGAAATCTTCTCTTATCTTCGTTAGTAACATTTGTAAAGTCACACGTTTAATTTTCTTCCCTTTTCCTCCTCCTCAGTCTGACTCTGATTTCTGGTATTTATGATCATAATTCTCGATAGCGTTATATGAAAAACCTCGAGGCACTTCAGTGAAGGAATAAATTAGCATGTGTTAGAATTGTTGGCGGGCCATTTGGAGCATCGGGCCAAGAGACACGAGCCAAAAGCAAGGTCAGATCTGCTGAGATCAGTGAGGAACAAGCAGATCCCCGATCGGTACAGCAGGTACCGCAGCCATGCAGAAGCTGAAAGAGGCCCGCATTACTACACACACACACACACACACACACACACACACACACACACACACATTAGCGACAGAGGGCCATGGAGCAGACAGAACACGGGGCAGAAAGTCAGAGGGATGGACGTGTAAGTGCTTTAGCGTTGCTCGATGAAGGTGTTTAAACATGAGTGAAGGAGAGCACAACCGCTCTCAGGTCACTGCTCATCGCTGCTTCGGTGGTTACCATGGCAATAATTACAGACTATTGTAACGATGCTGTGAGCCGAGGCAGTCAGGTCAGAACGAGAGAGATGCAGAGAAGGAGAGAGACGAAGGATAACACCAAGGGGAAAATGAAACAGAGAGAGAGAGAGAGAGAGAGAGAGACATTTAAAACAGAGGGAGGAGAGAAGAGGAGAAGGAAAACAGACAGCGAGAGAAAAAGCTGTGTGCAAAGAGAACAAAAATGTAACTCTGTTTAAAAAGCATTCTTAGAACCTGAAGGATTTGCTGCTGCAGTTCTAGTACTGATCTTTCCGTCAGTGATGACGGTGACACTGCCACCACCGCGTTTCACAGATAAGGGCTAAGGATCTTATTGCTTTTTTTTAACCGATCTTATCGCAGGGTTCTTTCTGGAGGGCAATCGTGCCGTGCACACCGTTGCTTTTCAGAGTTCTCCTGATGGTGCACTCGTGAACATTAACAGCCCATACGAGAGAGGCCTTCAGTTACTTAGAAGTTACCCTGGGTTCCTTTGTAACCCCGTGGACTGTTCCACTCCTTGCTCTTGGACTGATCTTTAGAACAAGATAGAGAGGGAGACGCTACATTCTCTCCTCTCTTCCTTTATGGACCTCCCTCTGACGCCTCTCTCCATCTTGTTTTCTTCATTTTGCTCTCCTCTATCATTTCTCCATCTGTCACTAAATATATATATATATATAAACATAATAAATACCAATCTATTTAAATATCTATATAAATATACTACATCTATAGCAAATATATTAAATATATATTTATCTATAATTATATTAAATATCTATGTAAATCGATTTAATTTTATTATATACATAATATATAAATGTATTCAATATCTATATCTGGATAAACATTAAATATCGATTTAACTTTTATATTATAATAAATATCCATGTATAATTACATTAAATATATATCTGTTAATATGGATATAATTATATTAAATATCTATATCAATATATTATATTAAATATCCATCATTAATATCGATATAGTTATGTTAAATATCTATTTATTTATATAATTACATTAAATATCTATCTGTTTGCAACAGTATAATCATTATTATATGATATATTAAATATATATCTACAAATATTAATATAATTATATTAAGTGCCTATTTATCTATATAATTATATTCAATATCTATTATCTAATATCTATTAATATTTATACAATTATATTAAATATATATATATCTATTAATATTTCTATTTATATAACTGTATTTAACTATCTATTTATGAATATTTATACAATTATATTAAATATCTATATCTAAATAATTATATTAAAAATGTATCTCAGAATATCTATATTATTAGATTAAATATCTAACTATGGATATTTATATTTATGTAACTATATTTAAATATCTATTTATTAATATTTATAGAATTATATTACATGTCTATATATTACTATCTATATAATTATATTAAATATCTATCTATGGATATTTAGATTAATACAATTATATTAAATATATATTTATGGATATTTAGATTTATATAATTATATTAAATATCTATCTATGAATATTTAAATTTATATAATTATATTAAATATCTATCTATGAATATTTATATTTATATAATTATAATAAATATCCATCTATGAATATTTAGATTTATATAATTATATTAAATATATATTTATGGATATTTATATTTATATAATTATATTAAATATCCATCTATGTATATTTATATTTATATAATTATATTAAATATATATTTATGGATATTTATATTTATATAATTATAATAAATATCCATCTATGAATATTTATATTTATATAATTATATTAAATATATATTTATGGATATTTATATTTATATAATTATATTAAATATCTATCTATGAATATTCAGATTTATATAATTATATTAAATATCTATCTATGAATATTTATATTTATATAACTATATTTAAATATCTATCTATAAATATGTATTTAATTATATTAAATATCCATCTATGCATTCTTTCTCTCTTCCCCTTGCTTCATTCCTTGCTTGTTCCTGCTTTAGTCATAATAGGCAGGCTGTGGGCTTCTGTTGTCATGGAAACAAGTCTTGGTCCCATACCTCCACCCCTCCTGTGCAGATTGGTTGATTCTGCTGGCTGCGGTACGACCCATCTGGATTGTACCAGTGCGCCCTGCAGAGGTGGATAGAACAGGATTACAGAGCATGGTTCAATATAAAGCTGAGTTGGGAAGCTTTGCTGTCCCTCACCACACTGTGAGCCCGAACCTCGTATTCTGTGTCCAATAGGGTCTGAATGGTGTGTGTGTGTGTGTGTGTGTGTGTGTTTGCCATCAGGATAGCACAAACAGAGTGACAGAAAAAGGGTTTAAATCCAAGAATGTGACATTTAAACTGACCATTTATCGCCTTTCATAGTGTTTTCATTATTTGAGGTGCTTTTATTTTAAAGGCCAGTGTAGGAATAAGACATGTCGAATCAGGCAGGGAGAAAAACCGAACACAAATAAAAAATATATCCACGGTTTCTTATATTTTTTAGATTTTTGTAGATACTTTATAGATTTTTGACTGTCCTTGCGTTGCAGACGGTCTGAATTTGAAATATTTCATGTTTCTTCTGGTCAAATCACAATATGTGGAACAGTACGGGGTCTCATTTTTCCTTTCCTACATTCTCTTCTGGGGACAGGTCATGACTGTAGACCAGTCCAGTCCAGTACCTGTACCCTCTTCTTCCACAGTCATGCAAGGACGTCCCTGGAAAAGACGTCGTCTTAAAGGCGGTTTGCGTCGCTCTAAAATCTCGCTGTACTTTTCCGCATTAATGCTGCATCACAGAAGCCTAAACGACCTTTACCAAGGGTCCGGACCCGACCCCGTACCATGATAGAGCCTGGATCTTGGACTTTTTTTCGTCTTCGGTCCAAAATAAGATCTGTAATCCTGATCAGTCTGAGCACAATCCTCGTTTCCATGGTGATAGTTCATCCTAGATGCCTCTGAGCCCAGAGGAGTGGGCGGAGCTTGTGGACCCGGTGAACACGAGGCTTGTTTTTTGTACAGTAAAGTTGTAAGTGGTATTTAGGAATGTAACTCTGTATTGTAGAGCTTGATAAAGCTTGGATAAAGTAATCCCTTACCCATGTGCTCCTATCAGATACTGATAAACGACCGTTCTTGATGCGGCGCCGTCTGAGGGAGGGGAGAGAGATCACTCCTCTTACCCTTTATACACTGAAACTCCTCCTGATTCTGAATGGTTTAATGATTATTAGGAACTGTAGAGGCACAAATATAGAATATATAGAATGTCCTTCTATGAGGAACATCGTTTATAAACGTTTTAATCGTTTTCTTACACATTTGTTAATAAAAAAGTTCATTACTACCTCTAAATTGCCTCCTGTTCCAACGTTTTTGGAATGTGCTGCAGGGCTGAAATTCAGAAATGGATGTTTATTAAGGAAAAAAAAAAGAAACATCTGCGGTTCAAACTGTCTGCGATTGATTAAAAGTCAAAGTAAATGTAAGAAATAGTTTGTTTTTAATGATTATTATTTGCAGAATGTGATGCCAGGAGAAGCGGGGTTGAAACATTACAGCCACCCAAACTTTTGCAGAAGAGAGTACGTGTGTGTGCGCGCGCGCGCGCGTGTGGCAGTAGTAGGACGTTCCTCAGCCTCAGTCACGCATCTGCAGCAGTGTGTGTGTGCGTGTGCGTGTGTTTCTGTGTGCGCGCGTACGAGTATGGCAGCGCGCGCGCGCGCGCGATCGTTCGTACCTGATGACGTGCCGGCGTTGCGCCCGCCCACGTTCCAACGTACACGCGTCTCGAGCGCTCGGTGGATTGATTCGGAAAGGGCTGCGCGAGATCGCCGTCGATGGACGCGCGGTGCACGAGGACGCGTACGGCGCACATGCCCTGATCTGCGGGGTGGATGCTGCAGTCCGCAACGCGCCCGCGCTCCGGGGGGTAAGCGCGCGCTTGCCTCGTCGTAGCCTCGCGTTTCTGCTTCGTACTGCGCGCTCGGGGATCGACATCGTGCGTGAGGTAAAATCGGAGTTTGATTTGTAAGCAAGACGCGCGCGCGCGCAGGACCGTCGTTTAATATCGGTGATTGGATTTAAAGAAAAAAAGAAAGAAAGAAAAAAAAAAAGCTCGATCGCGACCACGACGGAAAAAGATGGGAGGGTTCAGCTTGGATTCTCTAACGCACCTGGAACTGAAAACGGAACGAGGAGTCACGGATGCGCGAGCTGGAGGAGGGAGGTGCGTGTCCCCGTGTGTGTGCGCGAGCTGGACCTGCAGCCAGACCCCCGCAGCGCGTGGAGCAGGGACAGATCATGGAGATAGATCGGACTCCGCCTGAGTGATGCACATTTCACTGCAGCGCCGCAACCTCGGGCTTTTGATTCATTCTTTCTCCTTTCTTTCTTTCTTACTTTCTTTCTTTGTTTATCCATTTTCTGTTTCACTTCAAGAATCGATCAGGGTAAAAAAACAGACCCTAAGCAGTGCATGAAATATGTACAGGGTATAAATGAACTATTTCTTCAAACTCAAGTGCAGTTTAGTCCAGAGAACCACACCACCCCCGACCTACCTGTACAGCTACCGCAGTGCATTCTGGGCACGATCCGTGCCAACCCGTGCCAATGGAGCAGCCTGGCTCCAGAGCGTAAGTGTGAACCCTTATGAACACATAGTGGATTTGGGATGGGCTCTGGTCGCCGTCAGACTGGAAACGCCATGATGGAAGCCTTCTGAAGAATCTCTATAAAGCCTGGTCTCCTGAGCTCCACAGACTGGCATCAGCTGAGTGACGGGGCGTACAGAAGGCCTGCAAGCCTGGAACCTCCTCTTTCTTGGGTAAGATGGCAGAACCCAACGGAGGAAGAGAACCAAATATTCCGTATCTGTGACGGGGCAAAAGTATGTGAACCTTTGTTTTTTAACTGTAACTAGGGAGGAATTCGAGTTCCTCATTCCTCCGTGCAAACCAGCCTCAACTCTGGGACGTTGGTGGGCTTGATCACATGCTTACGCTGGGTTAAGGTCCGGGCTTTGACTTAGGCCGTTCCAAAACATTCCCAGTGTTCTTCTAGGCTTGCTATCTGGCGACATGATTCCACTCTGTCAGGACAGACGTCCTGATTTTTCTTTACAATTCGCAGCTGTAATTCAGAACTCGTTGTCCCAGATGCAGCAAAACAGGCCACCCTTCTCCCAACACGACCACTTTCTCCACGAGTAACGCCTCTCAATTACACCTAAAAAGTTGTGCTTTGGTCTTATCCATCCACTAAATAGCCTTCTGGATTGTCTGGTTGGAGAGAAGTGGCTTTCTCCTCGCCTCTCTGCCATTCACACCGTTGTTGTTCAGTGTTCTCTTGAAAAACTCTCTCTGGACTCTAATGCCACCTCTGGATTAACTGCTGGTCCCAGAGGTTCACATGCATTCACCCCTCACAGATATTTTCCTTAATGATAAGGAAACGACCAACTGTCATATTATCTCATTAGTTTAATCGGGGTTCTAATCTCTATCTGTTTCTATAACCGTGGTCTCTATATCTAGCAGGGGTGGGATTTGAACCCTGGACCCTCTGTTTGAGCCCTAATCTCGGAATCTTATCGGACCTTGTTCTAAAGGCATCTTGATGTTCGTGGAACAGACCTTTGTGGTGCAGCTCTGAAAACATTTTGAAGTTTGTAAAGAGGTTTCTCTGAAATCTTTGACGCTGTGTGCGTTGTCCCTTATTTAAGGATCACATGTCTGGTAAGAGGGCGGCACGGGGACACCCTTGCCTCAAAGCGAGAAGGTCCCGGGTTCAATCCCAAGGTGGAGCGGTCTGGGTCCTTCCTGTGTGAAGTCTGCATGTCCTCCCCGTGTCGGTGTGGGTTTACTCCGGGTACTCCGGTTTCCTCCCACAGTCCAAAGACATTCTATTCAATTTGATTTCCATCTAGCTTTTTATAACGTAGCATCGTCTCAAAGCAGCTTTACAGTAATACAATTATCTAAAAGGCCAATCCCAAGTTGAGC